>JAOBAT010097079.1:0-59417 GCA_026413305.1 Hydrozoanthus tunicans | reverse complement strand
CGGGCTTGGAATGGTCAGATGGCCAATACAGTGTTCAAGGTGCGTGCTTGGAATAATAAGATGGTCTGATAGTGGTCGGGGTACGGGCTTGGAATGGTCTGATGGCCAATACAGTGTTCAAGGTGCGTGCTTGGAATAATAAGATGGTCTGATAGTGGTCAGGGTACGGGCTTGGAATGGTCAGATGGCCAATACAGTGTTCAAGGTGCGTGCTTGGAATAATAAGATGGTCTGATAGTGGTCAGGGTACGGGCTTGGAATGGTCAGATGGCCAATACAGTGTTCAAGGTGCGTGCTTGTAATAATAAGATGGTCTGATAGTGGTCGGGGTTCGGGCTTGGAATGGTCAGATGGTCTGATAGTAGTCAGGGTACTGGCTTGAAATGATCAGATGGTCTTACAGTAGTCAAGGTAAAGGCTTGGAATAGTCATACAGTTGGTTGGACAATGGAAGTACCTTGTGTTTTTATTGACGCACACTCTCGTCCGAAAAGATTGTTTGTTGTGCTTTGAGCGATTCTTTGAACCCACACTTCTTACTGGTTACTTGTGAGGTACTACGTGCTTATGTTGTTTTGACGATGCTACATTCGGTTTTCTTTTTAACGTAGAAATCGAGAATTTTTGTTGAAAGAAATTATTAATGGTCTAAAAATAGATTAGCCTCTCAAATATGTGTGGCTTTAGCCTTACAGGATACACTATGATACCACTGCAAGGGCTTCCTTCCGAAGGACCCTGCAAAGAAATTCGAGTGATTTTTCTAAGCTCCGTCCTAGGCTATAAAGCAGACCCCCACCCCTCCCCCCTTGGCTCAAACTGTCTGAATCCAGATTGTTCCGAATTTGTCCTAATGAAAATTGTTTTAGGTAAATCTAGAGCTTTGTAACTGTTATAGAGTTGTTCATTATAAAAAAGTCACGTGTTTTGATTATTTGCTCTGGAGAATACCTCAAATGCAATCGCCAGATAGATGTGAACTCGCCGTGTACGAATAGATTCATTCAGTTGGGATAGTAGTGATTCGAACTCCCCAGCAAGATTTCAGACATTCCTTCATAAGTTGTAATAAACAGTTACGGACAGCCCGGTTTCATACCAATCAGCGCATGAACAGTAAAAACTAATTTCGTTGCATTCGATCAACCAGTAAAAAGACTCTGAGACAAAGGGTGTATAGTTGAGAAAAGTGTTTTGCTAGAAAAGGTTCTAAAGCTAATTCGTTTTGTATAAAACAACTCTACATGCACTTTTGCTATGATTGTCCATTTTCAACAACTTAAGCTGAGAAAACAATTTGTCACCCGCTTTGATCAATGTGGCAGATACAGTAATCAGTATTCTTTCGTTTGGCCCGAGGATATGAAATTAATACTCTACGCCTGACCAGATGAAACTAAAAGGCCCACACAAGCAATTTGATAGAAGATTTGCATCGTGCTATCAATAAGATAACCTTTGTGCAACAGGACGAGCCAACGAGAATCCTTACTAGGAAACCGCGAACTCTATTAAATATGAAGATAATTGATACACTAAATCGTCTGGATTATCTGAATGTTAGTTTGAAAGTTTGATTAAAAGATATTTCTGGCAAGAAAAAAATCTTATTTGGTCTCTTTATTTGGACGCATCTTAAAGTTTTCCACATTCTTTTTTCACTTTAAGGATGAGGTTTCCTGTTATCAACTTTGCAAAAGAATTATAGGTCAAACTGCCTAATAAAAAGCAAGCTGAACACGAGCTCGTTCAAAATGCAAACTTCATCGAATGTTTGTGCTGAACGACTTCGGCCATGCACTGTTATTCTCCAGCTTGTTCTTATTAAAAAAAAGCGTGTTTCGTTAATAAGTCGTCCAAATACTTGCAACTGCAGTCTTAACCACTGTTGCAGCTGTTAATTGGACCCAACGATAGGTTTTGCCCTCGGGTTAAACGCGTTGAAGCATCTAAAACTGATTAAAGGAAACTTTTGGTGAAGCGACCAGCAAATGTTAACATATGCTGTTCCACCTCAAAGCGACATTCGTGTCCTCCCTAAAATGCTAAAAACAACTCGCGAGCTAGGATTCACATTTTTTATACTTCGTCTAGACCCGCGACCGTAAAACGACGCTAAAATGGTAACTACCTTACCAGAAAACACTGCTACATGTTCAACTACATACTACTTAATCATACGCCTGATGGTGACAAAAGGTCCACCTTCAATTTCTACCGTCTTTCCATACCTTCATTATAGATTGGACCAGATGTTTGCACTGAAAATGAAGACAAATGACAACAAAGTGATCAATTTGAGAGTTGACATAAAGATAAATTGCAGTGACTCAGGGTAGAAGCGATAGGGGCTAGAAAAATGCGTGAACACCTCTCTCTTTTCATTTAAATTGCGCGCCAAAACTTGCTTCTATTTGCTCCGAGTAAAACACTCTGAGCTAGGCTAGTTCATGTTTTTTACGGCTCGCAGGAGAGGGCCGTTTTGCAGTCTTTTGGCGACGACAATGGTATGACTGATGGACATGATAACATGGTGACCGGGTTATCATAAATGAAGACGGTAATTGTTAAATGGTAACGGTGATATTGGAGTTTTGCTGTAACTGTTGCGCTAAAAAATCAAACGAGGCGCAAGGATACGCTCTGCTACACACGCTGTGCCACCGCACTCGCTTTTCTACATGAGGGGTCTTAACGACAGCCATGTCTGGTTTTGGTAGGCAGTTCAGACAACTTAGTTCACTAACTTCTGAAATTACGGCTAACTTTGCTCCTTTCTCAATAACATTTCTGCTTTTCATCAAATGCACAATGACACAAATATACAACTAATGAATCAGGTTTTTTTAATTTGCTATTCAATTTTTACAAATTTTGCCCGGAGGTGTTTTGTTCTGCTAAAATCTATGCGCAATGTTTCCCCGGAAATACCAAGGGCTGTTGACTGAATGATAAGTCGTGACAAAGTCGAGGACCGTATCTAAGGCAGTCTATGTACAACCGCGTTTTCTGCTGTTCTCTGCAAGTAAGTAATTGCACTTGTTATTGTCGTTAACAGTTTAGTTTAGTTATTGTAACAAAGGTACTTCTTTCGGACGCCTCACGCTCTTTAGTTTTGAAGGTTAAACAAAACATAAGTGAACATGCTTGCACACGAACCCACACTTGACTTAGACTACAACACAAATAACTTTACATTGAGAAACAACTCGTTGAATTGTTCTAATGCTATTTATCACTGTTTTTCCGTTGCTTGTACATACCGCTTTATTTTAATTACAATCTTGGATCTGGATTCGGTTGATTTATCAGTGATTGAGTTGAACTGTAATGCACCAAAAACATGCATGCGTGAGCTATTTGTCTCGCTGCAGAAAACTGGTCTTGCAAACAAAAAACAAATTATCTGGAACGTGGAATTCAGTTAGGGAAAATGGGGAGAAAAAGAACTGCTCAGCTATTCAAGCAAGGCAGAGTAAATAATCAAGAAAAAAAGAGAGCTAAACTCTGTTTATCTTTTTTACGGTTCTTAAGTCAAGAGAGCCGCTGACTGAGAAAATCAAACACTCGTGGACAAATGTCAAATTTCGGATTTCTTTATATTTGCCTGGAGAACCCCTTTGGTGAACTCATTTTAGAAATCGCACTTAAACTTGCAACTGAGCTTTTGTTTTCGAGGAGTTTAAGATAACCTAAATAAGCGCTCACGGTCCGCCCTTTGGGGCTTGGTAATTTCAATAGTTTTTTTTTCAATTTTTGTTTAGTTTGCGTACTTGCAGCATTATTGCAACACTCCGAAATTAACCAAAGTTTACAGGTCAAAAAAGGCAACTGCGATGTCGAACTTTGTCACAAATTTTACACTGCAGGAACGCTCTATCATAGTATTTCAACATATTAAAAAACAGCTTGGGTAATTCATAAACAGCCCTCTTCAACTTTTCAAGTTTCGAAAGCCGAGACTATTTTTGACATTAGTGCAACACTCCGAAAATAGTCACATTTTGCAGTTCAAAAAATGCTACTGCGGTGTCAAGCTTCGTTTTAAATTTTACAGCACAAGAAAGTCCTATTATAGTGTCACAACATGTTAAAAATTCAGTTTGGGTAACTCATGAACCGCCCGTTGCGAGTTTCGAACGTCGAGACTAGTTTTGGTTGTTTTTTTTACTACAAATTTGAACACATGTCACGCATGACTCCCCGCGGCAAACTTGAATACCGTCGCGTCGATGCCAGCTGCAACTCAAACAACTTTCGGTTTTCTCGTTGTCATACTTGGTCTCCGAAATCTTTTACAGATTGAATTGTTGGGCATCATCTTGCTTGCATTCTACAAACAGTACAAAGGGAGTGCAGTCTTCCATAGAAGAATACTGGCTTCTATCGCATTTATACAAAAAGTGAGCGACGGTTATGTTGACAATTTATACAGGGTTTTTAATAATTTTATGCAATTTTTTATCAAATTTTTTATCAAATTAATGTAAAAAAATTTTTTTAAATAATTTTTATAATAATGTAATAATCTTTGACTGGGTAATAATTTTTTATTAAAGTTTTTCTCGTTTTTTATTTATACATTTTACAACCTATAGGATTATACATTTTATGTGAACATTTAAAATGAATCTGGCTCTTGTTCATTCCTCTGTTTTAATTACTTTTCCCTTTACTCTGAAATAATGAAAGAGCGAAAGATAAATTGTTTAGCAAAGTACACTGAGGAAAAGCCGAGGAAAAATTCATTTTTTGTGTGGTGGAGTCTTGGAGCTCAGGCAGAAACTGTCGCTAAAAGTGCGATTGTTTACTTCGTAATCATTCATAAGTGTATTCGCTAACTAGTACACAAATGATGTCATGTTGTGTTCAAAATAATCAAAAGTCTAGTGCATGAACTATTGATAGCCATTGTTTTTCAATACTGCTTTCTTACTAGGTTGTTTTTTTACAAAAAAAAAATTTATTTTAAGTTCAATGCGTGATATAGTATGAAGGCGCCGCTTTATTATGTTCAATTATTGTCATTAGGGCATTTCACTTTGAGTTATAAAGCAAATAGCTAGTTGTAGATTCAGCATGAAAACTCAAGAATACCATCTTCTCTTCTGCTTTTTAAGTTTTCAGTCTAAGCTAAGCAATTAGGGTCCGTTTACATGAACCCGGGTTGGCTTTCAACCCGGGTCAGGTCGCCAACCCGGGTCGTGAAAAAGTTTTGTTTACATGGACCCGGGTTGCCTTCTGTTAACCCAACCCGGGTTGGTTTACAGCCTGACCCGGGTTGGCAACTGCCTGACCCGGGTCAACTCGTGCTTTCGCTCGTCGAAAGACTCGTTCCGATATTTTCGCAAGTATTAATCTTCCATATCTTGCATAATTTTTGGCATAATTTGAGCAAACTGGCATAATTTCTGCCAAGCAGCAATGCTAGCATAATTCGCATATTTTGATAATTATTGGATCGTTTTGATGCTACAATTTGATCATTGTTCATATATATCTCTATTCCCAAGTACTTGGTGTCGTTGTTCGATGTTTTAAATTTTAGTTCACGTAGTAACATTTGCAGTTCACTGTAAATCACTGAGCGGCGTCAAAACGGTCTGAGCCCGGGTCTGGGGTGCACCGCACCGGAACCGGAAGTCACGTTGTAGGCCATGTTGGTCCCAGTTATGAGAGCATAGTCTAGTACTAGTGTGCATGTTAACATGAACCACATGCATGTTTATTTGACTTTCAATGTGTGTTTGTTGTGTTTCCTTCTTGTAAACGGCTTCTAATTAAAAAATGTATTTTCGGACTTGTTTGCAATTTTTCAAAAAGCATAATTTTAAAAAAAGGGGCATGATTTGTAAAAGAGAGCACAACTTTAGCACAATTTGGCCAAAAAAAAAAACGCTACTAGCATAAGGGAAAAGGTCAAAACAATGGTACTTCGTAGGAACCCAATTTAGGGGGTGGGGTATTATGTGCCACCACCCACCACCTTTTTTCAAAAATGCTGAATTTCAGGAGAAAATTTTATGTTCAATAAAATAGATATTGATAAAGTGCTTGCACCGTCGCCTTCTTTGTGGAGAGAGGAGTCCATAATACAATAACAACCAATACTCCTAAATCAGGTTTTGAGAAATTGAGCTCTGAAAAAGTAGGGAGGGGTGGGGTAGGGGATGTGTTCCGCCACCTACCATCTCCTCTGACAAAAATGGGTTCCTTAAAAATATCATTGTTTTGACTTCTTCCCTAATATGCTACTTTTACAAGCATATTCTATAAAGGCCTAACCCCGTAAATACGGTCAACCACGGGCCAAAAAAAAATGGGCCGTAACAGCGGGGTGACCGTATTAACGAGGTTTTTTTTAAAGAAAAAGTATGGCCATTCGATTGGCGGACCAAACAAAAAGTAGCCGTTATAAACGAGGTGGCCGTAAGGCGGGGTTCCACTGTACACTGATTGAGACCCAGTCCTTTTTCGTGGGGAAGGGTTGTGGGAGAGAGAAACTGGGAACAAGGCTGAGTCCTTTTTAGCTCGCTTATATCTTGGGAATGTTGCGTGCGCGTTTGAATTTGCGGGTGTCCGTGTACGCCTTGTTTTTATGCTCGCCTCAGGTAACAAACGTGCTTCAGTCCTGTAAACTAAAGGGCAAATACGTAAAACCTTAACCGTAGTTCAGGTATTCAACCGAACTGATAAAATACTCGTTGGAAGAACTCTAAACAAAAAGACGTGAAGGCATCGTTTCGAAAGATCTATCAACGTGTTCTAACTAACTAAGAGATCTTTGAGGGGATGGGAGGGGGATTGAAAAAAAATCCCTGCTAGCCAAGTTCTCGCAACTCAGGTGAACGACCCTGCATCATATTCCGAATGGAAAAAGATGATACAGCTCAAAAGGAAAATTCTTGCTAGTGTTTTGTATAAAAACAATTGCACGTTGTCGGACATGGAAAATAATTCTTTTCATCAAAAAAAGCCCCCGCCCCCTCCCCCCATCAAAGATAAAATGGTTGGCCCCTAAGCGAAACTGCTAAAAATGAGACGTTCAGTATTTCAGTATACAGTTTTGGTCTGGTTGTCAACTTTAACTCCTTAAGCATCTTAAAGGATTTCCTGTGTGGGTTGATAATATATTATAATATATTGCCGCAGTTAGAAAGAGTTGAAAGTATTCTTTTTCAGTACCACTGTGCTGTTGTTTAAAGTTTACGTTTTGTAGTTTTCGTGAGTTCTCAATAACGACTAAGCACCGTTTTTCTGATATGTAGATTCATTAATTTACACACGTGGCCGATAATCAATATTCCGTTAGTTGAGACAGGCTTTAATTCATTGAGTATTTGATATTTGATGTTGTGTCGTTCTAAAATGAGAACCGAACCTTTCAAAACTATTTGCAAATATTTTCCGCTTAGTTTCCGCGAACCGCATAGATGTACTAGAAGATACAACATAGCTTTTCTACTTTAGGCATTGTCTCTTCTGTCAATATTGTCCGAGTAATATAAAACGCTTCGTGACTGTCAACTCTTACATGTGCGGCAAAAAATCCTATATTGTGTTTATTATAACTGACATTTTCGAACGACTGGTCATTCAGTTTGCGCATGTGGTTTGTGTCCCTTCAAGTTCTTGGTGGAAGCGAGGAAGACGACACAAAGCTACAGTAAAAACTAAAACAAAAGAGACTATGGAAGTGGGAAAAGTATGATAGATACAATTCAACAAGCCACTGATAAACTTTTAAAGACTATTCGAGAAGGTAAGCTGAGCATTAAATAATTTTCACAAGTACTGAACGAGTAGGAGTCGACTTGAAGACATCAGCGTGTCGTGGGGTCAGTTGTAAATATATAACGACGATTTGCAGTGGGTAGAACAAGCAGTGATACATTACTATGAGTATAGAGACCCCAGAATATGGCCTTTGATACGCAATGAAAGTCAAACCATGTAAAGAGGGTGCTAGCAGTTTATTAATGGCATCTTTTAACGATATTTTTCCGTTCATTTCTGTTACTTTTCAAAATTCACGACTTCCGCTTCAAGAAGTAAAAGAAAAGCGGATTCGAAAGGATGCAAAATATCTACGCGGTTCTTTTCTTTTCTATCCTTTTCGCGAAATTTTATTGTTCTTCTGTAACTCATCAAAAATTCGTGACTTCCGTTTCCAGAAGTAAAAGCAGATACGGAAGGATGAAAAATATAGTGGTTCTATTCTTGGTATATACTCTTTCAAAAAAATCTATACATTGTTGCAGATTTTGCTAGTACAAGTTTAATATTTCGTTAAAGGTGTCACATAAGCTTTTTTGTTAATTGGTTGACGAGAAACTGGTTCTTAGAATTGTAACCTTCAAAGAACAATACAATTTACTTAAATTTGAAAACAAGAAACTAGAATACATAGCTGATAACTAACGATAATGACCCGGGGGGAGGGGGGACACTTCGGGGTCAAAAGGGTAGGGATGACCGTCGGAAAAGTCCACAAAATACCCTAAAAAATACCAAGGGATGAAAATTTTCTACCCTAAAAAATACCTCTCGGTCTTAGAATTACTCTAAAAATACCAATTGAAAGCTGAAATTTTCACCTGGGCAGCTAGCGGGTCGGCGCTAAGTCCCCTCGTGTTGTGCTGAACGTGATATGCAGTGAATAAAGGCACTCGCGTAGTAGAACGTTCGCCAAAGGATGTCTTTTAAAACTTCTTATCAGCACGCATGTTTGCTAAAACACGAGACTGCAAGCAGTCCAATACCTTGGCGTTTTTAAACCCTAAAAATTACCAGGCTCTTGGTTTAACACCGGATTTCTTTCTACAACCCCCCCCCCAAAAAAAAAACCGGTCTTGCTTTTTTAACCCCTAAAAAATACGACGGTCATACTATAGGGAGTACCCCCCCCCCCCCGATGGGGGGATAATGACTTCGTAATTAAACATATTCACAGCGACCACGTTTGTAAGAAAGTTTGTTCTCAGGCAGTTCAGGCTTATTATCTTACAGTTTAACCACAAATGACAGTTACAATGACAATAATTTATTTGTGCGTTTTTATACAATTGCAAAGAGACAGCTTTTTTTTTATCTTAGTATAGAAATCTGCTTAAAGTTAGATATATCGTTTTACTGAAAACTGATATACAAAAATGTCGCATTACAGTCTGTACGTGACTGGTTTGGTTCGTCTCTAAAAGACTTTTAAGCTGGCGATAATTTTTTTTCTCTTGCCATTCAGGTCTAAACCGATTAATTTTCCCATTTCTTTGCTTGCTTTTTCAGCCTAGACTGTCTTACAAAATTTTCAAGATGTAGCATTTCACATCTCTGTGGTTAATTTCGTGTCTGTTTGTTTTGGAACGAACACATACCCGAATATCAAAGTTTTGAAACGCCTATAGATATTTCTGGGAAATTGAACGTCTAGAACGTAACACAAATGCTTGCGGAAATATCGATTGACTAGCATCACTATGAGCCGTTTTTCCTTCAACAAGAAAACTATAGAGTTACCCTACTCCTTTGATTGTCAGAACAGAAAAGAATATACATAGGGATGAATTAATGGCTTAAGAAATTATGTTTCTTTAAAAGGAAAACCAACGACGTGATCGAAAACGCTTAGAGACCAATACAATTTGAAGGGCTTTCCGTATATATGTGGGTTTACTTTTGAATGTGTTATCATTGTTTTGTTTGTTATATTGTTTGTGATAGGTTACTGAGGTCAAACTAATGCTTTGGGGTCTATTTCACTGTGTTCATTTTGGCAAAAGCACCGTTAGCCCTAGAAAAGCGTGTAACGTTAATTTTTCCCCTGTTTCTGACAGCAATTCTAAGCTACAGGTCTTGAAATGGCAAGCATTAAGAAAATCTTTTCTCGTAGAAAAAGATTGAAGTACTAGTTTTAAACGTGCTCGCTGCTTCATGCATCCTGTTTACTTTTCGGATCAATTCTACTAAACCCTACTACATGTTTGATAAAAGAAAAGTATGGCGGTTTCCTCGGGGTCACTAGAGAGAAGACGGACAGTATATTGACATTTTGCGAGAATGCACAATAAAAACGATTTCTGCTCTTCCATACTACCTACAGATCCCACATTAATATCTTCAAATACTTTGCTGTGATTGAGTGGAGTTAATTTTAGAGTAACAGCCTTTTATAACAACTAATAGCATGATATTTACAGCAGTAAATGTCGCGTGCTGGAGTGACATTCATGATAGCCACCGCAATTTCATACCAACGCGGGTTTACGGGTACAAATTCCTCATGATCAGTCATTAAGAAAGGCCAATGTCATTTGAATTGTTCAGGTAAAGGTTAAGTGGATATATACAAAAGTAAAACAGCTCTGAGACAAAAACAATACAGCAGTATACTTTCCCTAAAACAAATTTAGCTTTTTTCTTTACGCGAAACGTGGCAATAACTGTCAAATTCAAGCACAAATTGACGGGTTTTGTCAGGTGTCACGAGTGCAAAGTCAGCTATCACGATTTGTCTTATTCATCTCTTGCTTAGTTTGGCTATTACTGACGCCAGCAAACAAACCATGCACAAATATATATGAAGTGAGCTTCTACAGCTAGCCGGGTAAGTACTCAATTATGTAGTTATTTTTTCAGTCGAACCGTTCGTCAAAAACTCACTGAATATTATTCCCAATTGACGCACAGAACTATTCTTCATTTGACCGTTTATTTGAAGTTTCTTAATAAAACTCTGCGAGTCTAGACGTTTCCAATGAAGATCAACTCAGATCTATAGTTCTTACGAGGCTAGTTTCAAGGTCAAAGTCACCAACTTTATGAGAATTTTCATTTAAACCAAGTATTTTATTCGCGGCGAAAGTGAGCCTCAGAAAAGAATGGTCCTCTTTGAAGGTTTCAAATATTGTTTGGTTTAATTATGTGAAAAAGGGTATTTGACAGATTTTATTCAGAGAGTGAGTCAACTCGTACAGGTCAGTTTGAGTTACTTTAACTCACCCAACCAGATATCAATAACTGCCGAGGCTGTTAACCTCTTCCTCGACCCTCCCCTCCCCCATCAATTTGCGATGCGTTCATCCCCACATTCAATCGTTGTTACTGACAGTTCTATGCCGTTTTGAATCCGCTTATCCTACCAAACTCTGGTTTTTGGGAAAAACTATGAATAACCTGGCTCTTTTTTTCACTGTGGCCCAAATTCTGAAAGACAGATTTAGAATATAAGTGCTCTGATGTTCAGAAGTCGGCGTTTGAAAACTCGATAGAAAACTGAGCCGGAGTAATTTTAATAGCCAATAAGCTGTATGCGCGGGTGTTCACGTCATTGAAACACACTCAATCTCTTTTCTAACCAGTATTCAATTTATTAAACAAGCTCCAAGTACTGAAACTCATCGATCACAACAAATAACCGCTGGTAAAATGGCTATCAGCGCCTATATAAGTCTGTTTGTGTAGGGCAAACTTTCTTCAAAACGTGCTTGGCTTCAAATGCAGCTCGAGGAAGTACAGTCTACGTGCTACAGTGTAAAAATTCGGCCTAAAAGTAAAACAGTACAAGTGCATTAGTAATCTTTTAAACTGGTCCTCGGACATTAAAAGGGAAGTATATTCTTAAGTAGCAAACTAGCCAGATTTATCAACTATGTACTGCGGTACCATAAGGTGAATACCAAATTGAAATGGAAAGCGCGTAAGCGACAAAGAATGAAGGCGTTGCTTTGGTCTCACGCATGCGCAGATCAGGACTAATGTTATTTAATATATGTTACCCAATTCTGATTGGTTAGGTGCGACGCAATTTAGATAAACGCGAGTGCTCTGAGCTCAGGCTCATAAAAGTGTGTTGTGTGTCAATTAGAATAGCAACAGATATGCGCTCTATATTTACACTTCTTTACGCGACAGACTTTTTCAAAAATGGCAGCGATTTTAACATTCGAATTAGCTTTTCTAGCCTCGCTTTGGGTAACATATGTTTAACTTAAGGTGTCAACTTATCGCAGTTGTGCCAGATATTCCAACAATCCAGCGTTATCTCTCGGAATGTAGCATCAAAACGAGACTATCGAGTCGAGATTAGTGTTTTTGTGAAACTCCTTCTGGTAAAACGTTTTCAGAATAGTGTATGTTGCATGAAAAGTTTTAGATAGTCTAGATCTGTATGCCATTGACTGTTGGCTAATGTATCGGAAATGCCTTCGTCACATCAATATTGGACATGATAATTAATCGAAACATTCGTCTAAAATTTAAATGAACATTGCAAGAACGTTTCATGAATGCATAAGCAGAAAGCAGATTTTCCGGTTGCACAGGATTTCAGCTTGCTTTGCAGAACGCCGCAGCATTCAACACAGGCCAAGAGCTAAGACGTTTTTGACTTATTGAGTGGAACTGAATGAAAAAGTGTTCCCTTTAATTTCGCATACACTTTGCACCGAATAAATCTAACACTTTAAGTTTGAATATATAAATTCATTCAACTTCATTCTAACTACTAGTGTTAGTGTCAAATTAATAATGAATATGGAAGTAATCCCATAAGGTTTTTTTAGATAAAAAAATTTCATGCTTGACATAGCCTGAGGGACTTTGTATCTGGTTGTTTACAGTCTGTCCGGAAACAGAAGAAAATGAAATATCAGTCGAACACGAAACGCTGTGCGTAACAGGCGGCTGCTTCAGCCGCGTTACACTAACCAGAGCCACATTTCATCTAATAAAGTATGTAGTATTACACTTTTTATAGTGACAAGTACTTTAAAGTTTTTACAGAATTCTTTTGCTGTCTCGATACCAAGATTCAAGTCAACTTTTGACTTCACTGACTTTATTGAAATAGAGAGCATTCAGTGAGCTCCTTTTTACCAGGACGAGCAAAATGAAAATGAATTCTATTTCTAGGTACTGGTTCTCGGACATTTTTGGTTTTTGTGACAGCACATTTAAAGTTTTGACTTGTACTAAAGTCGAGAACCTTTCATGATCATGTTACATAATAGGAAGAGTCATGCGGTATAGATTGTTGGCAAAAGATCAGTCTGAACACTCAAATTTTGATTACTCGCTTGGTGTGTCGGGCAACGATCAAACAACTAACATACTCTTTTGCAGTACAAACAGCCCTTTAATTACCAAGGCTGTGGTTTGAAATGAATGATTGCACTAGCGCTATAATAAAAAAAAGTGCAAGTTCAACTAATAATTTAGTTATCATTTGGTGTAAAAATGTTGACTTGTGCCGACTACCGTATCAAAAACTGATAGTTTTTCAGTTCTGGCCATTAGTCTGAAGGCTGGCTATTGGTTGTTCTTTGCCCAACTTCTCAAAAAAATAGATTCTAACTCAGTGTTAACTTGCGAAAATTTATTATAAAAATAGTAAAAAACAAAACCGCAGATAAAAGCACTTTCTATTTTTGCACAATAATTAAAGGCAGATATTCATATTAAAAGAAATCAGAGGAGGATCGGTTATATGGCCGTGGGCATAAAACTGCTTTCTAGACAAGAAAATTAAGTGTACTAGTCGCAAAATTAAATCAAATACACGTAGACTAGAACTGTTCTTTAACAAAGTACAAAAACGTTTTAAAGTGACACGGTTTCAGTTGAAAACATGGAGTATTGCATGCTTATTTTTGAATAAACAAATACGTTTGTAAATTTAACGAAAATTTCTGCGTGTTTCAGAGGTGTGAAGTAGCGAGATGCTATGAAGTATTTACAGCGCTGCATGAGAACATTTTGGAAACCCTATCAAACTGAACAAAACCACAAACTACGTCACCTAAGACCTGTGATAGACAACCCCAAGCGATTTAAATAGTAACATTTAATGAAGTTCTAATGTGTTTATTTCCCTAAAAAGACGTCTTTGTAAAGCTGTCAAGCTAACGTCCTTTGCGTTGCTGTCGGATCTTGATAGTTTTCGTGTGGTTATGGAGGCTGAATCCGCATGTGACGTCATAAGATGTTTTCGTTTTCATAGCGTGATTTCATTCCTAGCTGTGTATCTCTGCCTTGCCAAAGGCGCTGTACATGTATTGGTGCTGTATAGAGTGAAGATGATCACCTTTAGCTAATTTTTTGTGTTTTCGACATCAGTTGACTTAAAAGGTAAGCGCTCCACAAAAAGCTGCGATTTGTTTTCCCTCAGACAGGTCACCATTGTGGACTTTATGAATTTGCTCCCAAAAAGGTTTAGCAACCGAAATCTTAGCTTTTTGAAGCCAAGTTAAGATAAACCCCCTCAGATATTGATGGTTTTACTTTTGTATATGCGTTTGTATAAGGAGACTTGTGTCAAAGCATTCTGTCCCCTTTGCCTTACTCTTTTAAATTTTGAAAGTCAAGAAGTTGACCATGGATTATTTTTTCAATTTTCGCCTGGTAATCAGTTATGTAGCTTTTTCCCTTTAATTACTTAACAAAATCAGCAATTAAAATAATATGACCGTGAATAACATGATATTAAGCACATAACTAGCTTGCTACACTTTCGTAATGTTCGTAGGGTAAAGCTGTGCCATTTTAGAATACACCTGCAACGCCTTATACTAGTCGGGCTGTTAACGGCCTAGCAAAACCCGAGAAGTTTTCTCCATCTGTAGATTTACTCCTTTTTTAAGACTTCAAAACTGATCAGTTTCATTTTAAACATCAGGTCTTCTTGTCTAACACAAATAGCGATTGATCAGTTGTTAATGAAACCCTCTTTTTTGTTCAGTTCGAATTCCTTCGGATTCATGAATTTTTAAAATGTCGTTCGTTTTATTATTGATGTGCAAAGCTAATGTCGTGTCATTGCACTTGTGAGTAAGTGCTTCTGTTAAAATTACAAAATAGCTATAAAAGCACTTAAGTCCGGAGGGGAGGAACACTTTTTACGTACTAGGTACTGAATGACAAGTCTTCTAATGTGACACTCTCCCCTTAAACTCATCTCAAAACGATCGCAGATGGTGCGTCTTTAGATACCTTTGGCAAATTCGTCACTCATCAAGCAAATCGATAACAGATGTGGACAAACATTAGCCCTTGCTTGAAAGCTGATTTAATCGATTACAAATTGGAGCGATTAGGAGCAAGTATTATCCGACTTAAGTATGATCGATTCTCGTAGAAACCATTAATATTAAGAACAAACTGATGAAAAAGAAGGATTTTCTTCACTTTGTGTAAAAGTCTAGCGCGCAAAGAATACAACTGTTTCCTTTAAGAGAAACATTAAACCACACTGCGCCTTTTTGAACTAAACCCTATACTAAAGTCCTGCAAATAAGTAGAAAGACATCGAACGCAATAACAATTTGTTTTCATCGCAAGTGATGCACATATTAAAATGATTTAAAAACGCGCGAAGTATTTATCCCAAGTTCCATGCATTTCTCGCGGTCGCACACTTTTGATCAGGAAATCTTATACTGTGTTTTCCTTGTTCCTTATCCATCTTCCTGTTCATAGCAAAAACCAGGTCTATTATTCAGGAAATGAGATACTATACGAATCTGTCATCAGTGCTACAGCTAATGCGAACGATTCATTTTTATGGAACAATGATGTTATCCCATTTCTTTTTTATGCTTCCGAACACAACCGCAAATTCAATAAACTTTTAGGAATTCGTTTGCGGCTCCCTGAAGTTTACCGATAAAGTGTTTTAAATAACGCAAATTTTAGTCGTGAACGAAGAGTTGAACATTTAAAAACATGCTTATGTTAAACTTTAAGTCAGTTTATTCAAATTGTTCACGATACAACTTTAAAAAATCTCTGTACTACTAGACGCGCTCGCAGTCTGAATACAGGCGCGTAAACATGATGAATCGAGTACTAGTATATATATTGGCAAGAAAGAACCCAGACATTAATTTGGACTAGTGGCACAAATTTTACAAACTAAACTTTTAACACAATCTAACTTTACTTCGCCTTCATGTGAAGTTCATGTTGATAATGAAAGAGAGTGTAGTCTGTAGAGAACTTACGATGGCGCTCCTTTTCGATTTAGTTCACTACGAGGGAAAACGTTTCTTCAGTTCGGTAGAAAAATTCAAACTCGTTCCCCCCGTTAGGTCACGCAATTTTTTGTGGGACTAACCCTAGAACGCTAAGGAACCATTCGGTGTTATAACCAAGCAGTTTCCAAAATAAAAAGACCTTGCTTTTCTAATGATTGCTCAGAAAGCACGCATCGGATCGTTATAAAGCTATTTAGTTGATTTTAAGAAATAAATCGTAATTTTAAGAAACATGCGTTTAAAACCCGCAGTCCTTGAACCAGAACAACAGCATTCTCGTTTTCAGTGGTGCATGTTTTCTACTTCGCTCCAAAATGAATGTCGACACTCAAGTTATATATCATGATCATTTTCCTATATTTGAATTTGAATTTTTTTTGTGTATGTCATGGCATGCATGTGGTATCTATACTTATGTTTAACGGACCTGCCTGTCGCTGCCTTCTTAACTGGCCATTGAATCACTTAGTAAAAGATGGATTTTAGCAGCTTCTTAACTGGGCGGCAAGCTGCCTGATTTTTGATTCTCTCCGGCTTTCGATTTATAGCCTAAGCCTATCGTGCACCATCAAATCTTTTGCTCTGCCATGTTAACAATTGGGACCTGTTTTGATTTAAGCCGGAAAAAATAGATGTCAGCCCATACAGCTTGTAGCTTCAACTAGTCTCAATACTTTTCTACTTTAAAAGTTTTAGCTTTCTGATAGGATAACGCAGAGATATAGCTTTTCTTGGCGACATAATTTAAAAATACACTGGCCCTGTACGTGAAACCTTGCACGTGAAACAGTTTCATCAGTAATTATTGTCACAGTTTAATATCTGACCCGAGGGACTCGGTGCATTCCTTGGACTAAAATACTTATATACCAGCATTTCAATTATCACTTTAAAATGTATATTATAAGTAGTTTTGAACGCTGTATTATGCAGTCGATCGAAACGGCAAATATTTTGTGAATACAATGTTGCATGTAAAAAACACATCGGAAGTTTAATGGTTCAGTTGGTTTAATACTAAATAACGTTTCATTCCATACTTTTTAAAAAAATACATGTTCGGACAAAAACCGGACACTTTGCTGAAACAGAGAAAAACAAGCGCATGTTTTCCCATGAGACATCGTTAAAACTGAGAAAAGAAACAAGATATATCTATTATAATTTTGATGCACAGGCTTATGACAGAAATTGTTGTTATAAAATAGAGTTGTTTACAAATTCAGTTGCCGCACTTTTTATTTACGTGTTATTTTTGCGCAAATATTCATAAAATAAAACTCAAGTAACATTTTAAAAAAAAACAGGATACGGTTTGTTGAAATTGCACTTGCTGTTTCCATAAGTCTCTGTGCGCATCAGGAAAAGTTGGAACGCGCCATTAACGACTTTTTCTAGTTATTTTTGCGCTTATTACGTCATCGGCAGTGCGCGCATAGGAGGATGGCCGGGGGGGGGGTACTCAGTCCGAGCGTTGATGACTGTGTACGTATTTTCCTTCCTCTCTCTCTCTCTCTCTTTCTCTCTATCCTTGCGGAACGCTTGTGCGACATCTCCAAACGCGCGTTGTCGCTAGGTGAGCAGGAAGTAGATAATTTAGTGCATATAGACACGCGAATGAATGTTTTGGCAAAGGCGGTTAGCTTGTTTTGACTTTGAAATGAATTCAGAACAGAGCTAGAAGCCCTTAGTCGGCTTGCTGACTACGAACCTTGGAGTTGTAGGGTCGGCTTTTTATGCAAATTTAGCGTACAATAAAGTTTGTGGTAGCCTTTTGTTTCTTTTTCTGTTTTTGACACATATAACTCGATATACCTTACTTACATCAACTGCTATTTAACAATAACATGTTGTGTACAAAATATCGGGAGAGTATTCTTCACTCATCAAATTTAAAGTTTCTTGAAGATTAATCTTTAAAATATTAAAATAGTAGTTCACAAAGTTAAAAGTAGTTTAAAAAACAAACGTTTTCGACTTATTAAGTCATCTTCAGGTAAAAAAAAATTTACCTGAAGATGACTTTATAAGTCGAAAACGTTTGTTTTTTTTAAACTACTTTTAACTTTGTGAACTACCATTTTTGATATTTTAACTTATTTGGCGTTTTTATGCATCCTTTTAAAGTCTTATATTATCACGAATTATAGAATGTGGACTGCCCTTGATTTGACCAGAATTTCGCTTAAGGTTCGTCTATACGGGTATAAGGGTCACTAGTGTGAGAGATAGCAGAAGTGATGGACTAGTAAATCATTATGGTTTCAATGTTCAAAACAAAAACCTACTCATCTGACAGCGACTGAAGAGGTCAGTAATTCATAATGAGTGGTTTTTCTTGGCAGTGGCGATTAGTGGTGATGTCTGCACCGCTTGTTTAGTCTCATTTCATATTCGCAATAATAACTCGCGACGAATAAAATCAACAAACTAAAACAGTATGTACTCTAAATTAATTTTATATACGGAAACGGGAGCTTTGGTCAGCTACTACACATTTGTACAGGGTTCGAGATACATTCTTTCATTGGTATCAACTCTTGTGCAGCTATAAGGCTTACGAGGAGCTTGTGCTAAGTTTTGGCGCGTAACGTGCGATGTTTTGAGGCAGTCGTTTGACAAAAGCGCGCGCTTGTCTCTACATAGTGTTTACTGGGGCCGTCCTTTGGTAACGATTCTTGTTTTTTCAGCTTGAAGTATGTTCTCTCTCCTTGAAATTTCATCTCATTTTTCGTTACCCGGTAATGCCTAATGACATTACATTTCCCAGAGATATTTCTAAATCGTTTTCTTTTTTGATTATCACCCAAAATTGAGCTCTAGATCTGCACCATCAAAAATCCAAATTCTTCATAAATTACCATCTTCTTTATCCATGTAATACTGTAAGACACATTACTGGTTAATAACCCAAAATAACCGAGCAAAATAACCGACAATCAATTGTTAGAAAAATTATGAAGATAGTTCAAAGCAATTGTAAACCAAGTTTTATGGAGACTGATTAGAATTAAAAGATGAATCCTAGAAGGGAGAATTTGCAAAAGACAAAAAGGATGCACAGTGCTCAATTTCGAAATACAGCAGGCACGTGAAATACCTCCCCCAAAATACAAAAACACCGCCAAGTTTAGTCTTAACAGATGGCTAAAGGCAGCACTTAATGGTATCATCGCTCAAAGGTTTTCAAATTTCCGACCGCTTAAACAACCAATACACCTCAAAAAGGTATTGCACAAATAGGCTGTCGCTGTGTCTAATTGCAGCATTTGTTGACATTTCGATGATGTGGTTAGTAGATTAGAGAAAATCGGCGTTGATTGAGCACAAAATAAATCTTCAGAAGCGTGGCTAATTCTTGGTTCCTACCTCCTGGCGCAAGTTTCAATCTGTGACCCGACCTTGAATTAATTTTGCCTTCTTGAATTCTCATTACCAAGCATAAAAATCTAAACAAAAAGGCTGATTCTCCGAGTAGGCAGTGGTTGCAAGATTCTTAACGGAAGTGCCCGAGAAAGAGATGCCGGAAAGACCCACCGCATTACTCGAGAACAAAACACTCAAGTGGGCAGACATTGTTTATTGATAAAAAAGAAGAAATACCCGCTTGACCGCTTGAAATGATAGCTCATTTCAGCCCGACATCACACAAACGCCACTCCTGTTTGTCTTTCAAGTTGTATCGCGATCTTTCTTGTATTACAAGAACGCGTGTGTGGAGAAATGATCCGTATAGTGGCTTTTCTGTCGTGTAAATACTCTTGGTTTGTGTAGTAAGGCATGAATACCTTTTAAACCACAAGCACAAGTTAAATCCGGTGATAAGAAATTGTAGCAATTATCTTTTGAGCTCAGGCAGCCAGAAAATATACTTATGCTTTCAACATTCTTACAGTCAGCTTTCACTGTGGATGTCTCGGAGGTCGTGCACACCACTGGACATGCACTGAATTGCAGGAAGTTGAAGCAGCACACAACTATTAACTTGATGTTCAAAATAAACTGAACATTACACACTTAGAGGAGAAAAATTTTATAAGGTAAGTTTGTTTTCTTCAATTATTTGACTTTAAGTTTAAACTCAAATTATCTAGCGAAGCGAGGCTGTCAGTGTCTGGTTGTGGTCCGTCGTGAATGAACCAAAAATGGAGGGGATCGTAACTCGTAGCTCCAAATTTTACTTCTCTGTAGTGTACGTTTTGTTTAACTGATTAACGGCTTATCTTAATTCATTAAAAAGGCATCATTTCTCATTTGAATTGCTGCACATTTTTTTAATTTGTTTCAAAACTCGTCGAGTTTCTCTCGACTATGACAGGGTTTGAGTTGACGGTGTGAAGTCGTGTGTTTGCTATCTAATGCAATAAAATAGTTCTAAATAATCTTTCTTTTCTTATGCATGGAGTCACGAATTGGTTTTAACTTTTTGAGTTTTGACTGCCAAGAAAAACGGTCGACGATAAGTTTTATTAAGTCATGTGACATCTGGCTACAAAAACTCTTTACCGTCTGTGGGTTTAGTTTCTTCTTCGTTCGACAGCAAAATCTCGTCGAAAAAGAAAACTGTGGAATATTGCAATGCGTGCAATTTATGTATTTGCGCTTGCCGGAAATCTGTCTAATCTTTCATATAATATATCAAAGAAGTCACATTAAAATGCACATGTGACACAGGACAAAGGGCATAACCAACGGTTAACCACAAATATTCACCATTTTGTTTCGTTGGCGTTGCGCTTTGAGTTTCGGACATACTTCTCTAGCTGCAGTGAATACCGAAAAGTGAGATGATGCAACTTGCTATTGACAATGACATTAATATGGATCATCTTGTTCCGACTTTAAGGGAAAAGTAGCTTTTTGCGTTACGTCATTTACTAAGTGAACCTTGGCTTCTGGTTGTAACCATTCTACTGTCACTCCAGCTATTCGCCGGCCGGTAGTAAACATTCAGTTTGAAAGCGATGTTAGAATTTAAAAAGACATCATGTATAACGCGGTGTCGTTGGTGCAAACGGAATTTCCAATCAGTTTTGATTTGATGACTTAGGGGGCCCAGGAATTCCGAAACAAGCTGTGGTTCGGGTGCATTTATTCCCCTAATTTAAAATCGTGGTCTAGATTAAATCACCTAGTAGAACTGTTAATTCATTCAGTTCTGGTTATTAAATTCACATCTATCTTTCCGTAGAATTCGAAAAGACTTTAGGCACTTACAAAAACTATCAAACGATAACTAAACAGGGTGTGACCTTTATTCAATTTACCGTTGGCTGAAATGTTTACAAAAAAAGCATTTGATAATGAAAAATAATTGTGTGTCAGAAGTTGTGTGGATTTTAGCGGGCAAGAAGAACAGTTAAAAGTTGTGTCAACGTTAAGTAGTTAGAGATGGTTTTTAAAGCCAATCAGACCGAGATATATTTACACTAACTCACGACCTCGCATGTTCCTCGTATGAACTTGGTGCTCTGCCATGAAAGAAGCCCTGCGCGTTTTAAAACCACTCATTTCCTTTCCTATTCAAAAAGTTTAACTCAAAGAGAGCCGGATACTTAACTAAGCAAAAGGCGGCACTTTCAAGGTTTTTATCTTTTGTAATGGTAATTTAACCGTAAAAAATGCAACGCAGTTTTAAGCGAGAACAAAACAACACTCTATCAAAGCCACTCATATTTTGGTTCATTAAAGCTTAGAGCTTAAAACAGCGCGGAGTCTATTGGATTACAAAACGTGACTGTTGGTTTTAACAATAAGAATTAGTGACGGATAGTTTCGGTGCCGCATTACCTCGCGAGTCACTTTGATAGTTTTTGAGTCAGGATTAAGGTTTCGTGTATTTTGTTTAATTTTGTCTTGCGAATTCTTGGGTCAACAAAGCACTGAACTGTGTCAAAATGCAAAGAGATACCACTTGATATGTAAATCAAGCTTACATACACAAAGAATGATTGATGACGGAAGACTCCATAAATTAACGAGAATATGCTGCCTCCTGTCGCAGGAGGCAAATCTTTATTCATGAGCCTCCTCAAATGAAAAAGCGGGTTTCATTTACATGTCTTACCACGAGAACCGTTCTATGTCTGGTTAGCGTTTTGACGACACCTTCTGGAGAGGGGATTAAGAAACAGGTTTCAGTGGACCAAATAACATGTTCTTCGTTTGAAATTAAAAGGTAAGTTCTGTGACTAACAACAAGTTTTCGTGATTAGTATTCTTCGACTCATGTTTAAATTGAGTTTAAGAGTTTATGAATTGCAAAGTTTCCTTTACCCAGGGGACGAAAACAAAGTACAAGTTGTGTAAAACTTTTCGTTAACAAAGCAAAACTTTTCTGCGACGTTTCGTGACACGTTTTGGTGAAAATATGAAGCTGTTTATAATCAACAACGGTTTTGAAGTATTCACTTGTGCTCACATATAGAACGACAACAATTCTCTTGCTTTATTGAAAGCGTTGTTCGCGGCTCACTGACCGTGAAATCGATGAAATTTTTGCACGTTTTCAATTTGAAATACCAAAGGCTCAAAAAACTATGCAGTAATATTCTCGAAAACTAATCTAGTTTAATAATTAATGACTTAACAAACTATAAAGTTGCACAGTCTTAAGAACTTTCACGAACAGTAATGAAGGAAGGAAGTAAGTATTCGATAATTTCATAGATGCGGAAAATTATCAGACCACCAAGTAGGTGCACCAGCCAGCTGTTCTTGGCTCTTGGTTAACATTTCCATGACAGAAACACTTGTCAAGTTCTTCAAAATTGTTATCGCTACCTTAAAAGCAAACACAGCGGCCAAGCTATTAAGGCCGAAAAGCTTCATATGTGGTCAAGCGGTTATGATCGTCTTGTAACTTCATCTTTATTTGAAATACTGGACCAATAAGTAATCGCTGTTAAAGTTCGGCTATTTCCATATAACAGAAACACTTGTCAAGTTCTTCAAAATTGACATCAAGCAAACACAGGGGCCAAGCTTATAAGGCCGAAAAGCTCCATCTGTTAATCAAGCGGTTGCAATCTTTTCTGTTACTTCAATTCAGCTTAAATATCGGACTGACAAACTTTGGAAAGAGGCTGTTATTTGAGGATACTTCAGATATACAATTCATTTCAAATAACATGCTACGGACTAAAAGATTCACAGTGAACGATTTGAGGATTTGTTGGAAATGATTTTCGCCCAGATTTTTATTACTAGTGTGGCTACCTGAACTAAAATCTAGGTACCCAAGTGTGCAAAAGATAACCAGATAACAGAACAAAAAATTACTGTTAACCACATCAGTAGCCAATATTGACTGGTAGTTACTAAGTTTATAGCACACCCGCTTCATTTACCTTTTCTTTTCCACTTTTCTGCAGTTTCGCTTTGCTTGTAGAATGTGTCATTTTTAACAATGCTCAAAGGAGCGCTCAGAAACTTTCATGCAAGAGAATAAACGTTCAAAATGTACTCTTCATAACCTTTGAATGTTATCATTTTCCAGCGTCTTCTTAATAATCTTGACGCCGCACAGTTCTCAGAAAACTTTTTATGACATCTGGGAAGGGTTCAGTCTTGAGAGCCGAAACGTGTGAGAAAAAGTGTTCTGAAAACTGAACTCAAGATCAAAAAGACACTGGAAAATAAAGTAATGAAGTATATCAGTAAGGAATTACTAAATATCCACATCCAGAAAAACACTCAATCTCGAAACTGTTCCTATAAATCAGGTTTAGATTTTTTTTAAGCAATTGAAACTGAGTGGCTTTTCCGATGTTTTTTTAAAAACATAAACTGAACACTATTTGTAGTTTTTACGACGTTGAAACCTTATAACTGTAACAATACTTGAAACATCAAACAAAATACATTTGGCGGGGCAAATTATAGAACCGCTATGAAATATTTCAATAAATCGTGTCTTATACAAAAGCAAGTTACAAAGCATGACGGCTGGTAGAGGGGTTGTTGGTTGATACTACTCGGCCTCCAAGAACCTTCCAGTTATGATTATTCTAGTTTTTCATTAAACGTGTTTGAATGGAAATTGATAAATCATGTGTATTTGCGCTTGTAGTATTTCAAAACTTACTTTCAACCCAAAAATAAAAAAAGCAAGTATTAAAATTAGATAATACGGAAAAGTGAATAGGCGAAAGTAGTTACTCAAAACCGGCCCGTGTTTTGCCTTTTCATTGGTTTGCTTTTTCGTTCTTCTATCACTCGCACACAATATTAAGTTTCTACACAACCAACAAACCATATAAATCTGTTTTATATTTTTTGATATAGATTTTGCTAACAACTTTATTATTTTCCCGCAAATTTTGGTTAAACGGCCGGGTTAAGAAAGCCACGAGAGACATATATCATCTATTACCTTTTTTGACTGTTCAAGTTGATCAAAGATCCGAAGCACTATTATTGTATGTTATGCATTATCAGACAAAAACTTGTTTGATAACTATGTAACAATTATATTTTTTCTCTGAAAGGACTTTTATATATTTTTCTCTTGTTTTCGGCGTTCATGTCGGTTTTTTTTTTTTCGTTTTTCCACTCTTCTGAACTGATGTATAAAAACGGGAATCAATATAGTATTTTGCTGCCGCCTGAATGGTTTGACGTAAATAAAAAAAAAAGTCAAACTAACATTACAGGGCGAGGATTTTATTTTAAGCTTGTAAGTAGTGGATACTAAAAAATGATTACCGAGTCTTCTAGAATCCAGAAACAATTAAAACAGATAATGACACAAACTTTGTAAACAGGAAAAATCTATAATATAGCCATGCAGAACCGGCGTCACCCAAGGGCAAACGGCCTTCGTTTGTTCAAGTCTTCAACTAAGAAACCGTCACTCGTTCATTTATTCGTATTAAAAAGTGAGCCAAAACATATAACAAGATACGTGAGAAAAATCGCATTTATGATTATTTTTCGAAGGCGATTCAAATCTTACCGTTGACAGGAGGAGCGAGCTTTTTAAGTAGTTTCAGACCATTTTAAAGCAATTGATTCTTACAAGAAATGTTATAAATCAAAGAATACAAATCTAGCACATGCGATGAAAGAAAATTTTTTCTTATATTTTTTTGTCGGTTTAGCTGTGGTTAACTTGTGGAGTCCTCGTTAGCTGTGAGCCTGGGGCCATGTAGTTATATTAGTTCAGCCCAAAAATATCATCGATGCACACTTCTCAGTAACATCAACTTTAAAAACTGATTGGATTTACCTGATAGGTTTATCTTGTGATGTTGATTAAAATTCGGTGTTCTTTTTCAGTTTAAATACAAAAACCACGTTATTGATACTGAAATGCTTATTATTTTTCGACCAGGTCCATATTGGAAGGTTTGGCCCCGCTTTTCAAGCCCCGTCACACGAGCAATTTTTCCTCAACAAATTATTAATTTGACAAGTTTTATTACCCGTGCAATGATCAACGAGTTATCCTTAACAATTTTTCATTGACAAAGTTTCTTTGTTCGTGTAGACGACGCGTACGAGCAAAGTTTTCCTTGACAAGTTTTCAGTTGTACCTAGCTGTGCGGCGTCAACACGAGTAAATAATTTCAGAATTGACAACTTTTCCTTGTCAAGAAAAAGTTTCTCGTGTAAACAGGCCTCAACACCTCCTTAACGTCAATGTCGATTGTAGAAATAAAGAAACCCAACAATAACCAGAAAAAGAATTGCTTTAAATTACTAATTATAGTTATTTCATCAACAATTAATGATCCAGTAAAGCTTAGTAAAAAAGGAGTTACAAAAAAAAATAATTCAACGTTTTATCATTTTGTACAAAAAAGTCATAATTGTATGTTATAATGTATTTTTTGTTTTAGTTATAATGATTTGATAATAACACTAATATATACTGCAAATAGTAACAAAAACGGTTTGTTGATTTATTCATGCCATCATTTATTATAAGTACTAATGTTATTCACCGATACCAATATCCTTGCTGTTATTTCCATTGTCTGGGATTTGATTGATATTGATAAGTTTCTTCAGCTTAAAAAAGTGCTTGTGTGCCAGTGTGTGCGATTGGTTCTCATTTAAGTCATCCAGTAGATTTGTCCCCCTCACACGACTGTTTAACAATTACAGATCAGTTAAGGGGACAGAGAAACCTCAGTTTTTATAACGGTTAAAACCTCAGTTTTTATAACGGTTACCCGAGGGCGGAAAACCGAACTGCTTTACGTCTTCCGTAGTTTTAATAACAGAGAACGGCTCGAGGCAAGCACTTACGCCCGGTTTTGTTAACCTTTTTGAACATAAATTAAAATGGTAGATAACCTATGAGTTCTTATACACATATCATAAATTGCAGACACGGAGCCGCTGTTTAAGATTCCAGTGCCAGCGGGCCAATTCCTATATCCAACCCCTGTGTCATTATTTCCGTTGTCGACCTTGGCATTGCAAAATATGAATTACAAAGGTTCTACATCTGTTTGTCTGGATGAAGACCACTGTGCTCTTATATAAACTATGTAAAACTTGCAAGAGATATGAAGTGGGCCTTCACTGGCTTCAAAGCTTTACTTAATAACAGCTGTTTATACGCAAGAAATTGAATAAGTCTTTCTTAACTCAGTGCATGTTTGGTGTTTGTGGTTTCAAAAAAGACACGATATGCTTTACTGTGCAACTGGCCGTTATCCAACCTTTGGAAATCAGTGTTCAGAAAAATCATACAAACCATGGTCTTACTTTTATCACCTATCTAAACTATTTTCTTAAGCAATATGCCACTATTGTATGCAACATTCATTTGGGCATCAGAAGCAGTCTTTCTGTCGCATGACGGCAAGTGATCGCTCTTCTATTAGATAACTTCAACCTTATTCAAATCAAATCCAGTTCCGCCGAAGATGCGTGTTGTATTGTAGTAGACGCAGTTGTTTATGGCAAAAAACAAAGACTTTTTGAGGGTAATAATTAACCTCTCTCGGTTCCCGTTTGTGGCATAAAACCTCCCTCGAGGGTGCATTTGCAAGACACGGAATCTTAACTGACATAAAAGACAAGTTCGGTTTGGGTACATTGTGACTTTAGACTTGGTGTTCTTGTCATGAAAAAACGGGATTTCGGCTCATCGAGAATTGTTTTCAAATGGTTAATTAAGAATTTGTGGAGCTATTGAAATAGATTTGAGCTACGAACTGTTCGAAAAGAGGCAAAAGCTTTAGTTATTCTTAGGATTCATCAAAAACTCTTTGTATCTTCGTTCATTTTATTTTACGCAATTACACACGTGAAGATGCGTGGGAAGAGAAAAGATACGAGTCCTCCCCTTTAGCAAAAGATCAAAGTTTCGCAACAGTTATTTTAGTTAACGTAACTTGTACTCAAGCCCGATATTCACAACTAAAAAACAGTAACACAAACACTATTCCAACGTGTTTTTGTCTTATAATGCTGTATTGTGCATTTAGTATACACATCGCAATATTGTCTTTATGGGGTTTAATGGATTGATGTCACGTTCTTAGAGTATTTTAACACTTCACAGAAACAGTAAAGAACAACGAACGCCTTTAATCTTTGTTAAGTTGACGGTACAAAGAGAGCCCTTCGTTTGTTCGTGAAAGGCTTTGTGTAGGCGGCAGTACCTTTGAACTGAGCGGCCGGTCACTTCTTTCTTTTCGTTTGTTGACTCAGTTCCTGTAGAATTTAAAATAGGAAAACCGAACTTGACTATTAAAATTTGTCAACTCCATTAACGGTTTAAAATGACACATCATGCTTTGTGAAGGTAATTACTGTAATGGAAGAGAAGAATTTGGACTCAGAATTCATTCGAAAGTTTTAGAAAAGAAATTTATGAGAAGCGGTCTTGGTTTTTCCATAATACTTTGTGCAAACTTGGAGCGTTTATAAAAATTTAATACAACTTGTTGTCCTTATTGGTTTTGTTTAAGAGGCGTTGACAAGATGTCAATTTTGAGGCCAGCTCTTGAGAGGTAATTGGTCAGTATAAACAAAATATTACACGAGTTTCTCAGATCGAAGCTCCAATAGTGTTGGAGACAAAATGCCTGTCTGGGAACTGCTGTTGACATTCCATAAAGCAATTAGAACAGTGTTATGAGTTTGTAAATAAATAGGTTCACTCGGTAATGAAAATTTTTATAATTTGCACTTCGAAAAGCTTAACAGCATAACTATGCGTTGGAAGGGTTCTGTTCAATTGGTACATATCTATTATTCAATTTTCACTGCGGTAACTGACGGAATGTGCGAAATATTTGAATGGCTTCCGGTATTAGCATATGAATGGTTTCTCGCCATAGCAACTGCGTCAATTAGGTTGTCATCTTGACATGTCACGTTCTAGCATATTATCTTATGCCCTCGAGGGAATGCAAGGATTTTGAAGTGGAGTCGGCGTGAATTCAAACTGTTGAATGTTTTCAAAGTTCTGGATTGGGCTTGCCCCGGCAGAAGATGTCCAACACATTTTCTAAATGTTTTTGTCAACCTACGGAAATTTGCTTGTTCAAAGTGAGAGAAAGCATTTAATGCAATTAATGATTTCCTTAATGGTGGTGTGGGTAAGGGATAACTTGTTAACAAGTCGAGCCGTGTCTTAATTGTTTCGTGAAAAGTGAAATGTTTTCATTTTTGCTAATGTCATTTTCTTTTCTTTGCGACAGGGTTAATGTGCAATGGAGGTCTGGATTTTACTGTTTTTAGCCATTGCAACGCAACACTGCTTCAATAAAGGAGACGCTCTTGACAAACAACATTTTTCTCTTTCTCCTGTAAAACAGCAAGGCGATGGCAAAAGACCAATTTCAGCCGTTACAAATATCATACCTACATACTCTTACGAGTATCGCAGTCGTCAGTCACAGGATATTAAATTCACTAGTGGAAATACAGTTTATCAATGTACAGTTACTGAAATTGCGCCGCGTGGAACGCTTGTTAAATCAAACATGAAAGTTGGGGTTTATTCCCGCGACAAAAGCAGGAAAGTCAATTTTAGAATTGTTGGTGGAGATCGTAGCGTTTTTAAGGTCGAACCAAGAACTATCAGTGACTTTATTTTTATGGATATTAAAACGATTCGAAGACTGAACAGAGAGAGCAAATCGAGCTACTTGCTTACAGTGGTTGCAGAAGACTCTAGCTCTGTTTTAGATCGTACACAAGTCAATGTCACCGTTTCCGATGTGAACGACAACAGACCAATATTCTTGAAAAGAACGATAACTGCAAATGTGAGAGAAGATATTTCCCTGCATTCGTCAATAGCTCAAGTGCAAGCTGTTGATGCTGATGTCGGTGAAAATGGATTAGTTTATTTTTCTTTTCAAAGAAAGAATCATTACTTTGCGATCAACCCTGTAACTGGAGTTGTGACAGTTACGCGACATCTTGACGCGACAAAAACCAGTAGCTACATTCTGGAAGTGAAGGCGCGCGATCGCTCCCTGCCGCCGTATTCTCCACGAACAACGCGAAACTGCAAAGTTACAGTCAATGTTCAGCAAGTTAATGATTTTGCACCAACAATTTCAGTCCAGTCGGAGCTGGCAAATGTCACTGAAGGGAAGTCTGGGATTGTTTACACTGTTATCAAAGT
Source organism: Hydrozoanthus tunicans (assembly GCA_026413305.1). Lineage (NCBI taxonomy): Eukaryota > Metazoa > Cnidaria > Anthozoa > Zoantharia > Hydrozoanthidae > Hydrozoanthus > Hydrozoanthus tunicans. The sequence goes on along the minus strand of JAOBAT010097079.1, from coordinate 29,789 downwards.
TAGTGATCGTGATAATGGAGAGAGTGGCCAAATTGACAGGGTTGAAATTACGTCTGGCAACGAAAAGGATAATTTTGCGGTAAAGCCGTCGCGGACAACATCAAATGAGTACTCGATAGAAGTAGTCAGGCCAATGGATCGAGAGAAATCAAATAATGGCTATCATGTTTTTGTACTCAATGTGACGGACAAAGGAACCCCACCAAAATCGTCAACACGTGCATTTCAAATCAAGATAACGGATGCAAACGACATGAAACCAACTTTTAACCATAGCTCATACTCTGCAACAATTAGCGAAACTGCTCCAGTAAATTCTCCAGTACTGCGGGTGCAGGCTATAGATAAAGACAAGGGAATTAATAAAGAAATTATCTATGCCATTACAAAGGGAAACGAACATGGGACATTCACGATCAACGCAGACACTGGATTAATTTCAACAAAAACCCTTTTGGACTATGAGACCAAATCAAAGTTCAGTTTACAAGTGGCAGCCCTTGACAAAGGGCCACAGGCGACACGGCAAATGTCGTTTGTTCATGTCACAATTGAAGTTTTGGACGAAAATGATCATAACCCAATATTTTCACAACCTTCATACAAAAAAGAACTGTATGAAGACTTACTTAAAGGGACATCAGTTCTGAAGGTGACTGCAACTGACAGAGATTCAGGATCAAACGGATTGATAAAATACACCATTGCTAATGAAGACCCTGTACCATTTAAGATCGATCATGACACTGGAGAAATTTCTACATCTAAAACTTTAGACAGAGACATGGGTGTCCCAGAATTTGTTACTTTAAAAGTGTGGGCATCTGACTTTGGTACTCCATTGCGCCGAGAAACTGAGACTCTAGTGCACATCAAGATAAAATCCTTCAATGATAATAGGCCGGTGTTTAAACAGTTTCAGTGTGATATTCAGATCAGTGAACTTGCCCCAAAAGGTACTGTTGTTACTAGGTTAACAGCTGTTGATATTGATGTTGACAACAGTAACAGTGTCACATACAAGTTTGCTGTTGGTAACACAGGGGATAATTTTGTTGTTGACTCTAAGACTGGAATTGTTAAAACTGCAAAGACACTTGCAAATTATGTCAGAAGGGTGAATTTATATGTTGTTGCTACAGATGGGAAGCAAGAATCTGCAGATCCAGCCTTCTTGAAAATAAGGGTTGTGTCTGGTCGCCATGCAAGAAAATTGTCAAATTATATTGGCGTGCAATGTGCAGATGCTCCCGACTATGCCGCAGCTGAAAAAATAAAAATACAGCAACAGTCATTCAAACCATCCTTTCCTGTACCAGATAAAGTCCCACAGCTCCTAGACAACAAACATGCACCTATGTTTGCTTCAAACACTGCTATTTTAGTAAGTGAAGATAAACATGTTGGGTCTGTGATTGGCAAAGTGACTGCAACTGATAGTGACAGAGGCTATAATGGCCTTGTTGTTTACTCAATTACTGGTGGTAATACTGGAGATGTCTTTAACATTGGCATTTATTCAGGTGAAATTTGTGTCTCTGATCGTCTTGACAGAGAAACAAAAGCAGATTACAGGCTTAATATTTCAGCATGGGACAGAGGTGCACCAATGAAAGGCTCGCATATTTTTGTCACAGTTTCTGTGACTGATGTCAATGATAATGTTCCCATTTTTGACAGTCCATCTTATGCTATGTCATTGTTTGAAAATGTTACTATTGGACAAACAATTGCTGAAGTACATGCCTCAGACCCAGATGAGGGCTCAAACAGTAAAGTTTCTTATAAACTTGTGGATGATTTTGGTGGTAAGTTTAGGATTAACAGAAAGACAGGAAGAATTTCTGTCAAGTCAAATCTTGATTTTGAAGAGCAGCAGATCTTTGATATTGAGGTTCAAGCTTTGGATGGCTCTAAAACAGACCAAAAAATTGGTTATACCAAAGTTCATCTTCAGTTATTAGATCTGAATGATAATGCACCCATTGTTTCTCCAAATGTTGTTGTTGTATCAATACCAGAGGATGTCCCAGAAGAAGCTGTTGTGACGAGCATCACTGCCTTTGATCCTGACTCTGGGCAAGGAGGCAAGCTGAAGTACAAGTTTACTAAGAGTGTTAAGAAATTTAAGATTGATTCAGAGAGTGGAGTCATTCGAGTACGCCGCCCCTTAGACTACGAAAGACAAACATCTTACAATTTAACAGTTGAAGTTGCTGATAAAGGAAAACCACCACTTTTTTCAAAGGTATATGCGACAATAAATGTTGCAGACGTCAATGAAAATAATTTGGCTCCACAGTTCTCAGGGGGGCCATTGTTGCGTGGTGTTATAAAGGAGAATATGCAAGCTGGAACTACAGTACTAAGAGTTTTGGCACAAGACAGAGATTCATGGTATTGGAAGTATTCGCTGATTGATGGCACTGGTGTGGACAAGTTTACCATAGACTCGGACAGTGGGGTACTTTCAACTACAAAAGTACTGGATCATGAAAAGGCGGACCATTACTGGTTAACAGTCCAGGCAAAAGATGGTGAGCATTATCCCCTTTACACAAATATTCCAGTTCTGATTGAAGTAGAAGACGTCAATGATGAGCCCCCCTACTTTGACCCCCCTGTTTACTACCCTTTAGTGTCAGAGGGGAGTGCTACAGGGACTAGTGTTGTTCAGGTTGTTGCCAGAGATCCAGACTCTGATGGCTCCAAACTGCGGTATTCCATCACCAAGGGAAATGAAAATGGATATTTCTTGATTAATGGACAAACAGGTTTGATAACCACAGTTAGTAACGTGTTTGATAGAGAAACTGTTGATAAGTATCCCCTTACAGTCAGTGTTACGGATGGTGGTTCGCCTCCCAAACTGGCTTTTACCAGTTTTGTTGTAACTGTGTCTGATGTTAACGATAATGCACCAATGTTTAGCAACATCCAACACATTGTTGATGTGGAAGAGAGAAGTGCATCGGCCAGTCCTGTGCCTGTGCATCATCTGTTTGCGAGTGATAGGGACACTGGGACAAATGCAGACCTTACGTTTGCAATTGTTGGTGGAAACAAAGGAAACACATTTAGTATAGATCCAAAGAATGGAATTATTTCTACTAAGAAAGCTCTTGTTGATGAAACTGAATATGACCTGACTTTGAATGTCGTTGATGGAGGGAGCCCAGCTAGAGATTCAAATGTTTCAATAACATTAAGTATTCTTCCCAAGAACCCACAAAGCTCCAATGCTCCCACATTTCAAGTTTCTGTCATTCGAAAACAATTGAAAGAGGACAAGTCAGTTGGATCATTTGTTACATCAGTATATGCAGATGACATCGATGGCGACCTGATAACCTACTACTTTATCTCAGGCAACACTGGAAATAAATTCTCTATCGATTCTTATGGAGGGATCATTAATGTTGCTGGGAAACTAGACTATGAAACCAAAAAATCTTACATATTAGAAGTGGCTGCATCAGACAGTTACAGCATTGCCACTGCCACTGTCATAGTTAACATTACAGATGTTAACGACAATTCTCCACAGCCCCTAAGGAAAGAGTACCAGGCCCATGTTGTTGAATCTGCTGCCATTGGAACACTTGTTACAAAAGTGAAAGGTAATTGAAATTATTACTTTCTATGGAATATATGGTATCAGAATAAGAGTTTTAAAAACAAAAACAAAGTAGCGAGTTTAACTGTAAATTTAACAAAAACACAACTATTGAGAATGGTAGTTCTACTAACTGTTAAGAGTATTGTATTTTCTCATTTACCCCCTACCCTTCCCCATTTGGATGGAATTTTTGTCACCACTGATATAAACCACTTTTGGGGAATGAAGCGAATATTGGAATAAGAATATTCTCATATTTTTGCAGGCCTCTGAATACGAATATTTGACTAACTTGACCTCAGAATATGAATATTAGGCAAGCCAGACCAGGGAATGTGAATATTTGAGAATGTTTTCCTCTGGAATATGAATATTTGGAAAATATTCCAAAATGAATATGAGTATTCTGGTTTGAAATACTCCGCTTCATCCCCCGAAGCACTTTATAATAATTGATAGTTAAGAGTGAGGCTATTACAGGGAAATCTCAGGCCGAGGCCTTGATATGCATATTGATGGAGCTGAATGGTGAGACCAGTACATCAAGGCTGAGGTCTGATATTTTCTTTTATTAATCGAATAGAGGAGCTGATTAAGACATTTTTTTGTTTTGCTTAGAAATATTTCTTAACAGCTGGCGATTGCTCAGCAGCCAATAACAGCTCATGTGCTATTATAACTATGAAATATAAAGTAACAATTATGATATATAGTTGCACTTAAAAAAGTTAGGACAGATAAATGTGTATAATTGTTAATCATAATTATTTTCAAAGTGTATTCAAGATATAGAACACAGCAACTAACTGAATAGTTTATGTTGTGTATTCTGGGTTAAACCAGATATTAGTTTGTTTTGTTCACAATTTAATCTAGTACTCTTTCTCACTTTTAGTTGCTCGTAAAACCTTGTAACTGGAATTTGTGATTACAGGCAATTTAAACGTTTTCAAAATTGTTCACAAATCACCCACCCTCTAACAAGCTCCCAGCCCAGAATGAGTGAAAATAACTAAACGTCCAGGGCCCCAGTGTTCAAAAGCTGATAAATAACAACCCACGGTTAAGATTTTGTCCTACATTCATGTTGCCAACCTTAAGTACAGAGACTGATTTTAGGTTGTAATTTTGGAATTTACAAACTTGTTTTTTGTGGAAAATATAAACAGTATCCATTAACACCAGCAAACCTTTCCTCAGAGAATAAATCAATGCTTGAATTTTGGCTTGACCAAGGCTTAAAGAAAAACTCAGCCCATGGGGGTTATTGTTGTTTTTAATACTTGAAAGTGGCGTTTTCCTTGTCTTTTATTTTGTTTGTGTAAAGGATGATGAATTTTGTGCTTCGTTTTGTAAATGCCCCCTGGTTAGCCCAGTTGTTAAGGCACCAGTCTGTTGCGCCGGAGGCTCAGGTTCAATTCCCAATACTGGACCTTCACTGAGGATTTGAAAATAACTGAGACGGTGCTGCCTTTGCTCTAAATATGTAAACGGTTAAACCTTTCTTTCTTCTCGGAGGAGGGTATAAATCAGAGCCCATCAAGGTCCTTAAACTGGGTTGTAAAAGCTTGTTGGAAGTAGTGAAGACTCGTCTAGATAGTCATTGAATTAAGATTAAAGCTGTATTCAATCTCCCCAGCTGTTGACAAAGATTCGGGTGCCTTTGGAGAAGTCAAGTACTCCATTGTCAGCTCAGCGATGCCAAAATCCAAGACTCTCTTCAGGATACACACAACCACTGGTGAAATCAGAACAACCAAGAAATTAAACTTCGAGGATATGGAGAAACACGTGCTCATCATCAAGGCAGCAGATAGTGAAAGTAAAGACAAGAACACCCTTTTTTATGTTGTTATTTCAGTAGATGATGTCAATGACCACAAACCAGAGTTTGCCCTGCCAGTGTATAAGACTGAAGTTGACATCGCAGCCGCAGTGAGCACCAGAGTTGTGAAGGTGTTGGCGGTTGATTCGGACTCGGGTGCTAATGCTCTGATCAAGTATGCCATCACTGGTGGCAACAATGACAATGCATTCTACATTGATCAAAACACTGGGGCCATTCAGGTTGCAAGAGTATTAAGCCCACAAGTAAAGACTTACAAGTTAACCGTTCAAGCTATTGATAGTGGTGTACAACCTTTGTCGAACAGTGTCAGTGTTGAGGTACAGTACGATTGTGTGTTTTTAAAAAACAAGAAAAGTCTGGCCACTTGTTGAATTTTAAACGTAGACTTTCATGCCTCTCTTCAAACCCTTTGACAATGTGACTTGTACATGAGAACTCGTGTGGCTTTTACAATGTGACTTGTACATGAGAACTCGTGTAGCTCTGACAATGTGACTTCCACATGAAAACTCGTGTAGCCTTTTGTTTAGTTGCCTTAAGTTTGCTAGTTTGAAATAAAAGATAATCAAGGGCGTGGTGGAATCAATTAAAACTTCCACACATGGCCCTTCGTGGTGAAAAATGTTGTTAAAACTTGTGATAATTGCATGACCAACCATTTGTTGTGCGCAGATCACAGTTCGAGGTGTAAAGCAAGTTGTGAAGTTTGACAAGCCTCTCTACCAAGCAAGCGTCAACGAAAATGCTCCACCCAACCAACCCATCGCTACAGTGCAGTACAATGGTACCATGGTTAGCTACAATCTGGTATCTAGGAGTGGGGACTGCTGGAAGAATTTCCATATCAACAGGCAAAACGGGCTGATTACAAATAAGGTTTGTATTAGCTGAGTTAGGAATTCAGGGTTAGGTACCGAGACCAAAGACGAAAGGGTGGAGAAGAATGTGCTTTCTGTTTTTACTAATGCTAAAGGGTAAAAGGTTATATTAGTTGGGAAATACGTGGGAAATGAAGGATTAGTGCTATCGATGTTTAAACGACAGAAAGTTATAAAGTCCTTGCTCAAATGACAACCTCCATAATTTCACATAAATCTAAAAAGTCCCTAGAGTTTGGGAAGCCAAAAACCAAATTATACTAAAACAAAGGTTTTAGTTTCGTTATTTAGTCAAAGTGTCTTGCTTTAGTTTCGTTATTTAGTCAAAGTGTCTTGCTTTCTTTCCTATGTTACGTTTTACAGATTGCGTCTCGAAAAAAAGTTCATTTTCTTTGGTGCATATCGTTTTATTATGGCCCACGAGTATATTTCTCTGACAAAGACAGTGTTGTTTAAAAGTTCCTTGAGACAAGAACTTTCAAAACATCCGTTGATTATAAAAACACTTCTGCAATGTAAACGGGGGCGCTAATCCATAAAATGCTAACGTGATCTCCTAGTTTGATTTATATTTATAACAATACGGATTTGTAATTACCTTGTAATTACTGACTTAGTTTACGAGATAAGAAATGAGTTAATTTGCTCAGGGAAGCCAAATTAACATTTTTCAGTTTATACTCATGAGTTCTGGTACGTCTTCAAAAATGTCTTCGCTATCGAAAAATGTTACAGTATAATGTTTTTTTCTTTTTCGTTTTTATAACTCTATGCCAAAGTATTTTACGATTCACATTGTGTAAGATTGTCTGATAAGGATATTTTTAAATTAAATTTGTTGACAAGTATTTTTTTTTTGGTTTGCCGACATAGTTTTGTCAGCATAGGAGTCTGCTAGCAGACAGCATGACTTGAAGAGTTATGAAATGTGGCGTCTCAACTGTGCTGCAAACAAACAAGGAATTAAATAAAAAATTCCAAAAATGTTCTGTGAGTTTAGATAGACGAATACGGTGTTTTAGCCAGGGCTCGGCTTTTATGAGATTAGTTAAGATTGCTTTGTGCAGGATCTACCTATTTTAAGAACACAGTGAATTGTTAACTGCGACATTCTCCGAATCTCTAAACAAAAAAGTAATGATTCCCTTTTAGTACTGTAGTCATCAGGACGACCACCAACGGACATATTTGACCAAGTTTCGTGTCAAGATTTGTTCGGTTTTAGAGTTCGGAACTAGTGGAATTTTCTTGAAATCAAAGGTCAACATCGAGTCTCATTTTATGGATATTTTTGTCCTAAGTATTTGAGTGAACACTGAGCGAAAAAACATAACCGTTGCTACATCGAAATTAGATGAAATAACTGAAAGTGAGAAGTTCCAAACGCGAAACGCTGGGTGAACATTTTGTATTACAGTTGTTCGTTGCCAAATTTCCTGTTAAGAACAGAATATGCTGACTTTATAGTTTTCAAGCCCGGAGGCAGTAAATGAAATTTGAAATTGGCAATAACAAAGATAAAATCAAAACTATAGAAGGCATTCAGATAAGTAAGTGAGGTATAAGTTCCAGAAATGTTAAAGCTTCTCTGTTAGTTTTTGGCGTTTCCTGCAAAACAGAATTGTCGGTTTACAAAGAGCCGTTTCACTTGCAAATCGTTCCAAACTTTGTAGGACGCACAGTAGGCTTCAATACGCCATCAGTCATCGTATTTATGTGCTCTGCCTCTTTCTTGTCAACGTTTTATTCAATTCAACTAGCAGAAGTTGTTAATCACCCAAAGCCGGCTAATTGAAAACTGGCATGTTTTTTACTCTATTTGCACACTCTTTAGTTAGTTTCAGCTAAGTCAGTCAGAGATTTTTTTCGTGATTGCAAATGTACTGTTCTTTCAGTAAATTGTTCCTTTGCAGGCTAGTCGGATACAAAGGCATGCAATTTGGTCTCGGAGCTTTAATCAACCTGACTTTCAAAATTTTACACACAAACACGAGAATTTTGAGCGAACATGTTCGAGCACGACTCAAAGGTTCATTCATCTGTCAAACAATTTCCTTTCGTGACCGTGTGTTTGAATAATTGATTCCGTTTTCCCACTTGTTTTGTTTTCACAGGTCTAGTGTCTGTACTGCTGATAATAAGAATTTAATTAGATTTAACAAGCTGTTAGCCCCTTACGCTTTTCAAGAGTGTAGTCGTAAGATTGCATGAACTTTAGTCTCTGGTAAATATATCGCACAATGTGAATGAGTCTGTTATCTGCGATTTATCATGTTTCAGTCAAAATTTAAATATTTTTCTTTCGCCTTAAAGAGGGGATATTTACTTGTTTCTTTACTAAGATATTGCTAAGGTTTTTGATTTCACATACAGAGTAAAATGTTTTTGAGAAAAATCATGTTATGAAAATAAAGTCATTGGAGTTACTTACACAAAGCTTTAAACGACTACCAAACTAATAGGTTTGAGTTTTGGATCGGGCTGAGATCATCATGCAGTGGTAAATCTGGGAAATAAATCGCTGGTTTCTTCATAGCTTGACGTCTCCGACACACACACACACCTGCAGTCTTTAGAACGAGGCCCTTCTGCAAACCTTGTTTGGTAAAGAGACTTTGTTTTGGAATTTTAACAAGGCCAGTGGGTGTCTTCGTAAGTTTCAATGACCGAAAATCGAAGGATGCTATTCTTTGCACCATTATTTAGATCCAGTAGTAAAAAAGAACGTGTTTGAACTTTGACAAAAATGGCTGGGCGAATCATTTATGTTTTCAGGTATAAAAATGCCGCTTTAAGTTTTTTGATTGGGAAGAACCAAAACACATTTAGCTCTCTATTGCTGTGCACTGTTGCGAGCACCTTGAACAGCACTTGGCTGTTCTAGTATTCCTTTTGCATTTCAAGCCCTTTTCTCCTTTCAAACAAGCTAAGTTGGCAACGACTCCGAAATTCAGCTTAACTGCCGGCGTCAACTTTCTTTCAGACCGGTTAACAGTTTGTCCTTCCGGTTATTTGCGGATATTTTAGTCTTTGTTAAATAGCGGGCCCCAAAAAAGATGAGACTTAACGAGTAAGCGAGTTAAGTTGCCAGCTAGGTTGACTCACATCCGAAATTGGCGCTAAATATATCTCGTTAACTGTTTCCTTTCTTTTGTTTTCGTGTCTGACTCTAAGATTTTTTATTTTAGAGCTTTCTCTTGTTGATCACGCTGACATTGGATTAATTTAGTTTCTAAAGTTTTCTTGGTTTGTTGTTAAGTTTGTGCTTAGCTGTTTATAAGTAATGAAGAAAAGCAGTGAGCACAATTTTAATTTCTTAGCGCTAAATATAAGTGTATTATATTTCAAACCGGTCATGTGTTTGAGTTCATATATAGCCTGCGAGCTTTCGGGGAAAAAATAAATTAGCTGGCTCCCAGGCTAATTCGTACGCGTCTCTCCGAGCTCAACAAGAATCGTTTCTTTTGTCAAACCGCCTTGAAAGCATCCATTAAAATGGCTCTAAAATTAGAAACTTTTCATCCCAAACGGTATTCAGTTGTTTACCATTGAGCCGAGGTGAGCCTTAAAAACGCTTACTAGGGCTTATGACAAAGCTGCTTTTCCGAAATGCTCTTAGTTGGTAACTAAGGCAACCGCACGAACAAAAGAAAAAAAATTCTTCTTTTATTTTTATCAGTTGAGTCGCATTGCAATGACAGAATAGTTTGTTTGTAAAGTTTACGTTGAAATAACGGAGTAACCTGACCTCAGTTAAGGTACCGCGTCTGAAGCGAATTTTCGCGAATATTCCGGATCTAAATCTTATCCGTTTAGCGTTTTAATACGAGTAAAGCGCGAAGACTCGTGCGTTCATGCTGCTCTGGTAATTTTACTAAACGTGACTCGAATATATCTTATCAGCCAGGTTTGTAGAGATTGTCAGTTGTATTTAAATTAGATTAACTTTTTTATCTGCTATAAGGCGGAAATTTGCACAAAAGCTATGCAGGACGTATCTCATTTTCACATTTTACCAAGTGCTTAAAAATTAATCTTATCTGGGTCACGCAGAAATAATCCGTTTTGTGCCAATAAAGTTTTAACATTTTTGTTTATCATTCTCTCTTTGTTTAGGTCGTGCAGTTATCTCGTATCTCTACACAAAAACTTGCTGTTAATGCTGCACTGAAAGCATTTTAGAAATATGCGGAATGTGTAATAAACAGATAGAAAAGATTGCCTTAAGTTTATCAGTATTGAACTCTTTCATGCTTGATCCGTAGAAAAGAATACTTGTATTTATGTCAGTAGAACTTACTAGAATCGGGTTATCACTTCATCAATAACTTAATTTAAACAGCTGAGATAAAAATAAAATTAAGAGTGCGTCACAAAACGAGACACTCTTTTTTACAAGAATATACTTTTTGAGATTTTTGAGGCCGAAATTGGCTAAATTTCATGAACGTTTTAAGAATATTGCTGTGGCTAAGATTTTGTCAAGAAAATCATTTTACATGTTTGTAAAAAAAATCACATCACTATAGTTGCTGAACAAAGTCCAGATTTGATTACCTTTTTGTTTTCCGGCTCATATAGCTAAAATATTAACTTTAACAAGTAGCATTAATATTAACTCCGACAAGTAGCAAAAACAAAGCCAAAGGAAATCAAAAAGGCACCAACAGACGAGAGCAACACTCAATCATATTAAAAACGGAAATTTCACGTCACCGATATTCCTGAAACTAAGAATATTCATCCGAAAAACAATATTCTTATAAAAAAAAGAATTTGTCTAAGATTCAAAATAAAAATCGAGGGATGAAATCACTCGATAATAAGGAATACTTCTTATTTCTCGTTTTACTATAAAAAACCTGAAAGGTAAACGTTCACGAGTTACCAATGTTTTAAAAAGCTATCACTCAATGTAAACGCAGTCACAGAAACATTCTCCGTTTTTACACCCGATAAAAAACATTTTGAACATTTTTTTTCAGATTGCTTTTGATGCCGAGTCTCTCAGCCAATGCAAGCTAACAGTTCGCGCTGTGGGTGCGGACGGTCGTCATGACAACACACAAGCAATTATTACCATAACGGACAAGAATGACAACTCGCCCCAGTTCACCTTTGCCCATTACGACGGTCACGTCCTTGAGAACTTGTCCCAGGGCACAACTGTGTTAACAGCGGGGGAAGCGCCATTGAAAGTTCAAGCCAGCGACGCTGATTCAGGCGACAATAGCAAACTGATGTATGAAATCGTGGAAAAAAGTGCAAGTCGTGTGTTTCAAGTTGACGCCCTTACTGGTGTTATTACTACAACACAGGTTAGAAAAACTGGTCGTGATCTAATAAATAGCTACCCGCCTGCAACTACAATTTTAGTGTAGGAACCCGTTTACAATAATTCGCCCCATGTATCAGCATCCACAGTTTTTTAGCCCTGGCATCCAACATTCAGAGCAACCTACCGACCGGGCAAGGCATCAAGAAACTAGCTGCATCCACAACAAGGAATGCATCCAGCATCCAGGGAATCTGCGATCTAAGCATCCGGCATCCAGAGGTTAAGGATCCGGCGTCCACTGGCAAGGCATCCAGCATCCAGAAACAAGGTGCACCCTTAATAAGAAATGCATCCAGCGTCCACGGAATCTACGATCTAGGTATCTGGCATCCAGAGAGTAGGGATCCGGCATCCACTAGTAATCTGGATGCGCTTACATGGGGCGAGTAATGTCATTACATGTCACTGTAGTCGCTGTCAACTCACTCAAGCTGTCTGGGAACACTCTCGAGTCACTCGAGTTATCTAAATTTTGTAGTGTAAACACACAGGAACTTTGAGAGTGAATGCAATTAGACGAATGATCTGGGAATACTCCGGGAGTACTCCGAGATAAAACTCGTGCTTGTGTAAATGGGCTCTGGAGTCAGTTTTTTAAAGGAGATTTAACCCAGAGTTAAATCAAAATTTAAAACGAAATTTTTAAGAAATAACACAGGTTTTGCTTAACGCAAGATTGGCGCACAAGTGAAGCTAACCGTTGAAGCTATATACTAAAAGTTTGACTAATTGTAGACGATTTAACAAGTTATTTGCCCTTTTTGGGCTGATGTAGTAGAATAATAAAACGGGACTTTGTTTCCTTACATTTCCAGGTTCTCGATTATGAGACGAGCAAATCATATCAATTCCAAATCAAAGCCTCTGATGAAGGTGTGCCATCACGGTTCACGTTCACTTCTGTCACAATCAATATACAAGACACGAACGACCAGGCACCTGTCTTCACTGCTGCAACCTACGAGACAGTTCTCTACCTCCCAGTAGTACGCGGAGCTGAGATCCTCACCCTGACCGCCACAGATAATGATAGTCCACAACTGACCAATCTTACATATACTGCGGGCTCGTCTGATGTGTTTGAAGTCGGGTTACGAAGCGGGAAAGTATCGGTGACAGATGCAGCCCGCTTGCGACCAATGACGTACAATCTTGTCGTTCTAGCTAGTGATGGAAAAAACGGAGATTCAGCGACAGTCAAAATTCGCTGCACTCCAATTCCACCAAGTGATTTCAAGTTTAGCCAAAGTAACTACACTACGAGCGTGATGGAAGGTCTTACTTCAACTCAAGAATTGCTTTTCGTAAGAGCGATCGGTTATACTCTTGAAGACAGAGTTAGTTATTCCATTGTAAACCCAACGGATCTGTTTACCGTGGACGAGGGAACGGGTATTCTGCGTTTGCGTGGATCCCGCGCGATCGACCGCGAGACAGTTGACTCATACAGCCTTCTTGTACAGGCCCGTGATGAACGAAAACCCGCAAGAGTTGCGCGAACCACTGTTACAGTAACTGTTGATGACAAGAATGACAACATGCCAGTCTTCACAGAGTCGCGATACTACATCGTCGTCCAACTTGATGTTGGTGCTGGCTCCAGGATTGGCCGTGTGAAGGCTACAGACGCAGACATCGGTTCCAACGGAAAGATAAGGTAGAATTTTGCGTTACTTCCGTAAAGCAGGATTGAAGTAAAACCTGTACAAACGTTTAAGATCTGAGCTTAAATTCAAACCTCGCTAAAATTTAAATCGTTTTTTTATTTTTCGTGCTTGCTTTTGCTTTTAGTGTTTGCTTTTAGTTTTGCGTTACTTCCGTAATGCAGGATGAAAGTGAAACCTGTACAAACGTTTAAGATCTGAGCTTAAATTCAAACCTCGCTAAAATTTAAATCGTTTTTTACTTTTCGTGCTTGCATTTGCTTTTAGTACTTTTAGGGCAGAACTAGGGCAATGCAGAATAGAACTTGAATTTTAGATGTTGCGAGTATCAATGTGTAGATATATCGAGCTCATTCAAACACGAGACAAGTTTCAGTGAGAATGTTACACGACGTAATGACTCCTGTAACTTTGGCAACGATATCTGCAACTTATCTCGTAACGAATTTAGCCATTGCACTTGGTGTTGGTGTTGCGAGACAAATTGCACGAAAAATTGTCACATGTAACACCTTCTTTAGCCGTAAAGGCGTGGCTGCACCCCTTGGGGAAGGATAGCCGTGTTGGCGTGGCTCCACCCTTTAGGGAAGGAGTTTAAGTAGCAACCAGAGGGTAGCACAGAGAATGCTTGTTCATCCACCTTTGTTGTGATTATCTCATGTCTTACTTTTGTGTCTAAATTTGTTATGCTTATACTAAAGCTCATGCTTTTGTCAGCGTTGCTTAGTCTTAAGTTTGTGCTAACGACTTGGCTCATTAATGAATGCAAACATTTAAAACTTTAAGCTTTATATCGACGATACCATTAATCGGCCGGTAGTGTGTAGTTATACCCGACTCTAATCGCATGTTTTACCTAGTCTTCCTTGCTAGTTTAAAATGCTATCCAGGTTTTAAGACATTTTCCTAAATACCGGGGTGGTGTGCCTCTTAGCTCTTAATATGAGGAAAAATTACCTTTAAAAGTTTGATATCGAGACCTTGTGCTATCAGTGCTCTCTTATAGTTTTGCTTTAACTCGTGTAGGTATGAACTGACCAGGGGAGGAGATAGACGATTTCGGGTGCGTCCGCAGAACGGTGAAATTTCTCTGAATCGTGGAGTGAGTGATGTCACTGTTCCCAAAACTTTTACCCTGGAGGTGCAGGCCACGGACAACGGAAGGCCGGCATTCGCTGCCACTGTGCAAGTGAAAGTGAAAGTAGTAGATAAAGAGACACCCATCTTTGATCAACCGAACTATGAGGCGAGGATCCCAGAAAGTATTCGCGTGGGCTCGCTGGTGAAGGTGATCAGGGCTCGTAGTCCGAGCGGCTCCAGTGTACTGTACAGTATCACCCGAGGAGACCCGTTGAACCAGTTCTCGATTGACTTTAGAACAGGTGTGTTATCAAGATTGGTTGTTTCGTTTTATGGTCGCCTCAATATCATAGAAAATCATATAATGATGTTGTTGGTGATGATGATTATGACAACAACGACCAACCAACAACACAGCTGAATAATTCGGTAGTCAAAAAATAACTCGAGGGGGAAAGTTGATAACAAAGAACGATATTCAAAGATATTAATTTTATGACATTTTTTAAAAAATACAACGCTTTGATGAAAATGTTGTGTCTTACAAAATACAGAGTTTAAGTAGTTGCAAAGAAAACTCTCCTCATTTGATGCCCTGATATATTTATATTTTCCAATTACAGTAATATGATAATCATTTAGATAAGGGAACATGATTAAATAGAATAGGTACCTTTTTCACATTGGCAAAGTAATTTTGCACCCTTTTTTATGTGTCAGTTTTAAACTTTGGGAAAACTTCAGAATGCGGCGGGCACCGGACTAGTTGACCGTCTGTGAAGACGGCTTTGCCTAGCTGCTTTCAGCATCTCGACCAAAAAAACAAAACAAAATTCTTTGTCCCATGTTTTCTTAATGACAGGGTCAATACCCTCCTGCTCCAAACTTTAACTTTAACGAAGCCCCTGCTTGTAAGTGCTTGAGTTCTGTTGTTTTTGTATTCTGTGTGCTTTAAAGTAATTCATTCTCTTCGTTTCTAGGTGAAGTCGTAGTCGCGGCCCCTTTAGACTACGAGACCCAGGCGAGGTATGACCTCAGGGTGCGTGCAACCGACGCCAAGACCGGAACCCACGCAGAGAATATTATCAAGATTACCATAGGTGATGTTAACGATCTCGCCCCAGTGTTCAACTCGTCCCTCTATCTCGCCAAGGTAAGCGAGAGCGCAGCTGTTGGAACAAGCATCCTGAAGGTTTTCGCATCCGATGGTGACGAGGGTACAAACAAGCGTATTAAATTCCGTCTCAGTAAAAGCGGCGGAAACGCAAATTCGTTCTTTACCATTGATGAGGACACAGGGGTCCTTCGCATTGCGAAAGCGATAGATTATGAGCAGCACGTTGTACATGAACTGTCAATTGTTGCAGCAGACGGAGGAGTTCCATCGTTAACGGCGGAAGCTCGGGCGCGAGTGGTAGTTGAAGATGCCAACGACAACCCGCCACGCTTTGAGAAAAGTCTCTACGCGACATCGATTTTAGGCAACGCGGTTCCTGGCCACTTTGTAACACGTGTTATTGCAACAGACCCCGATGAGGGCGATGTACACAAATTGTCTTATAAGTTGATTTCTGGATTGGGAAAAGAGCGCTTCAACATTGACCCAAAAAGTGGCGTGATCACCTTGTCACGTGATATGGGCGTGGAACACGGCAAGCTGTACGATCTTAACGTTCAGGTGACGGACACTAAGCACACAGCTACCTGCAAAGTTGACATTGTCATCGGAGCCACCAACGAATACAGTCCGACCTTCAGCAAATCTGTCTATCGCGTAGAACTGCACGAAAATCTCCCAGAAGGATCGTTTGTTTCTATGGTAACTGCTACTGACCGTGACTCGGGTACGTTTGCGCGGTTGAAGTATTCAATCGATAGTGCCGAGGCGGAGACGATGTTTACTATTGATCAGGATACCGGGATGATATACAGCCGATCCATGTTCGATCGTGAAAACATCTCCCATGCAGTCATGTCCTTGCCGGTCAGGGCGACCGACGGAGGAGGCAGATTCAGTTTTTGCACTGTCGAGGTTTGTACTTGTAAATAATTGAAAAGCTTGTTGTATTTCAAGTTATTGTTCTACATTTCTTTTATCAGCATTTAAGAGTCAGAAACTAATAATCGCGCTCTGATTGGTTGAGAGCGTGGCTTTCGGCTTGTGACTTTCTGGTTACTTATCGATTCTCCAAGAATCCCCCTCGTGTTTATAAAAAAGTACATAGACACAGGAAATGTATTTTGTTGCTTCAAGTATAGAAGAACTATTTTTAACTACCGTCCAATAGATCTATTGATTACGCTTTGTCACTTATTTTATATTTCAAAAAATAATAAATAGCTTATTACAGCTCTCAGTATTTGTGCTTTTCTGTTGTTAACTTTTTTTTTGCTTTTCTGGTTTTCTTGTACCGGTTTAAACTAATATAAATTACTCAGTTATTCTGGTTACCTGACTTGTTTAATCCTTACGTTTATTCTATGCGGGCAACATCTAATAAATGTTGTTGTTGTTCGCCGTACTTCTAGTTTCTCAACTATCAATGTTTAAGTTTGCTTGTGAAATTACGTTACATTCCGCATTGCATGTCTTCGATCTCTAACTGATTTGTCTTCGGTCTTTCAGGTACTTATAAAAGATGAAAACGATAATCAACCGAGTTTCGAGTTTGAACCATACGAGGTGACCATTCCAGTGTCGATCAATATCGGCACACCTGTATTGATTACGTCAGCTACTGACGCAGACTCTGGAATCAACGCTATACTATCATACGCAATCCTTGGTCATCAGACTCCACCTGTATTCACAATCAACAGCCAGTCGGGGGTAATATCGGTTGCCAGGGAACCGGAGGTGAAAACATACAAGTTCTTTGTGTATGTAAAGGATGGCGGTAACCCGATGTTGCATAGGTTAGTCCCGGCAAAGATTCGAGTGCTAAGTCGAAGTGTGCGAGTTGTTCGTTTTGAGAACTCGAAATACGACTTTAGTATCGCTGAAGATGCGAACACTGGCGATACTGTTGGGCAGCTTCGTTTGATCGTCCCCAGCGGCGGTAGTCCACGCGTTCGATACACGATCGTGCAAGGCCGTCACCCAGATGCTACAAACGATGTGTTCAGTATTGACTCAACTGGCCGTTTAAAGCTTGCAAAGAACCTTGATTACGAGAAGATGAAACGCTACGTGATGATGGTCGAAGCCAACGTAACCTCATTCAACCAAGTAGCCCGCACAGCTGTTGTTGTTAGTGTTCTTGACCGTAATGACAACAAACCGGCGTTTGCTTCAAACCCGTACCTCGTCAGCGTCCCAGAAAATATCGACATCGCTTCGCCAGTTTTGCGTGTGTTTGCTGAAGATTTGGACCATGGGCCGAACGGCGAGGTAGAGTACTCCTTCAATGGTGCTGACCACTTGACAATGGGTAAATTTAGTATTAACAGGAAGACGGGTTGGATCACGACAAAAGGAAGACTAGATCGGGAAGCAGCGGAATCGTTTGTGTTCAACATCCGTGCTACGGATAAAGGAAGCCCGTCCCAACTCTTTGGAGACGCCTCGGTTCACTTGACCCTCCTGGACATCAACGATTCGCCACCTAAGTTTGACAAACCAGCTTATAGGACGTCAGTCAAAGAAGACGCTCTGATTGGTCAAGAGGTTACAATGGTCGTTGCAACAGACCCTGACGTCAACCCGGCGCTGCATTACTTCATCATGTCAGGCGACCCCAAAGCTATGTTCAATATCGAACGTAAAACCGGAAGGATTTTCGTGCAAGCGCCGCTAGATCGCGAGTCGGTCTCGAGGTACCAACTTAACATCAGCGCGTCCGATGGGCTCTTCACCAGTTTTGTAACGGTTACCGTTGTGGTCCTGGACGCCAATGATAACAGTCCCGTATGTAAGGAGTCGCTTTATACAACACGTGTAGTAGAGGATGTCGGCGTTGGTACTTCCGTGTTAACTGTTTCTGCTACTGATGCTGACATTGGATCCAATGCCGTAGTGAAATACACTGTATCCGGTCAGGGGGTGGGTGTATTTGTCGTGGACAGTCGTACTGGTGAGTTGGGGCATTACTAAGAATTTTTTAATTTGTTAGAGTTTGTTTGTAGTGGATATTCGAATAACGAGAAACTGGAAATGATAACGAAAAGAAAACGTTTTGTGCAGTTGACCTCGTTAATTCGAACTACCAGTTAACTCGCATAAAATCCTATTTGAATTGTTTTTCGTTAACTCATGTTAGAATCACCGAGGTTTGTATAGTGCTTTCCAGAGTAGCTACCACTCGACCTAGTTAGCTAGACCGTGCTTAAAGATTTTGTTGTAAAACCTCACTCGCATTAAACAATCTATACTTGGTCGTAAAATAGAACTCTTCATCGTGATAATAAGTTAGAATCATGAAGATGCTCAAGTAGAGCAAAAACATTTGTCTCTAAATTATAACTGTATGTTTTACGCGTAATTTTTACTATTAAACTAGGTTGGTAAGTGAACAGTTACTCTTTTAATAAAAGTTGTTAATTTGTAACGGTTTTTCCCTAGGAGTATTGCGAACGCGAGTAAAACTCGATCGTGAGGCGCACCCACGTTACAATTTCCTCGTTGCAGCGGTGGACGGTGGAGGCCAGACATGCTATACGAATATTACCATCAACCTAGATGACGTCAACGACAACGCCCCGCGTTTTTCGCAGGCGCGTTACGTACATTCCGTGTACGAGAATGCACCAATCAACAAAGTCCTGCTCCAGGTGAAAGCCACAGATCCTGACCTTGGGGTTAATCGAAAAACAACTTACTCGCTCGTAAACGACGCTCGTGGCACCTTTAGCATTGAACAGGGAACCGGAATAATCTCGCTGAGAAAGTATCTCAATCGAGAGAAAAAAAGAAACTATACGTTAATAGTGAGAGTAGAGGACGCCGGGACTCCAAGGAAGTCAGCGCAGGCCTTGGTGCATATCGACGTGCTCAATATAAACGATGTCCCTCCAGAGTTTGCTAACAGCTCATACAAAGTACACGTGCGCGAAGATGCAGATGTTGGTTCAACTGTGACTCAAGTGACAGCTAGTAGTAAAGAAGATACAAGTGAGGTAATTAGCTATCAGATCATAAAGAGCAGAGATGCAGCTCCTTTCGCCATCAATTCCAAGACTGGGGTGATAACGCTGAAGAAATTGCTAGATTACGAGTCAGGGGCACACAGCTATACCTTCACTGCCCAAGCTAGCGACTCTGGTCCGCCTGTGCTGACATCTACTGCAGTTGTCAAGGTTAGCGTAACGGACACTAATGATAACCCGCCACTCTTCAAGAAGTCGTCGTACAAAGAAAGCGTGGACGAGAATTCCCCCGTAGATACTATAGTGGGGCAGGTCTTTGCAACCGACTCTGATAGTGGCAAGAACAGTAAAATTCGCTATTCCATTGTAAATGGGAACAGAGAGGGGAAGTTCAAAATGAATCCAAACTCTGGTCTGATAAGTGTGGCAGGACAACTCGACCGAGAGACGCAATCTTCTTATCTGCTTACAGTTCGAGCCCAAGACAAAGGTTCTCCAGCCAAGAGCTCAGAATCAAAAATACGAGTTACCGTGAACGATTTGAATGACAACCCGCCGGCGTTTATACGGAGCAACTTTATGGTTTCCCTGCGCGAGGATGCAAAAGATGGCAAAACAGTTTTTCACCTCAGACCGCACGATCTAGACGCACGCGGTAACGGATCGCCGTTCACGTTCACGCTTCTAAGCGGCGGCAACGGCAGGTTTTTACTCACTCCTCAAGGTGCGATAACAAAGATCGGCACTGTGCTTAGTTCGGACCAGCCTTATGTCTTAAGAATCCGGGTGGGGGATGCAGGCGAGCCCCCTCTATCCACCATTGTTACTGTGACTGTAAAAGTGGTCGAGGGAGTGACGCATCCTCCAGTAGTGAAACCGCTGACTATACATGTCAACCTTTACGGCTCAAACTTCAACGGTGGTAGGATCGGACACATTAAAGTAACAGACCCGGATGAGGATCACGTGAGGCTTGCTCTTATAGGCGACAAGTCCAGGGGGATATTTTCTGTTTCCCTCGATGGCGCTGTGAGTGCATCAGGAAGTGTGAGACCCGGTACCTACAACTTAACTGTGCGAGCCAGTGATCCCAAGTACAGTGTGTACTCACATGTTACTGTGATAGTGAGAGATATTTCTGATAAGGCCTTGGCAAACTCTATCACCTTACGACTGGCAAGTATGAGCGCGGGCACCTTTGTCGAGAGACATTTTGCACGGTGCACAAGAGAACTCGGGCGAAGTCTTGGTGTTTCGGCCAGCAATGTGCACATCTGGAGTATCCAGTCGTCTGGGGACGATCTAGACCTTGTGATTGCAGCTCGTAAAGACGAAAATGTAAGTAACAGAAACCTTAAGTATCTTGCTGACGGTCTAAATCTTAGTTTAATACTGACATGATTGCTTGCCTAAACAGACATAGAACGATATTAGGCATATTAAGAAACGCACGCAGGGTTCGTACGGGCCTTGAAATCCTTTAAACCCTTAAAAATTGTTGAAGCCTTGGACACCCCTTGAAATTTATAAGTAAGCCCTGGAAAATTTCATATAGTTTGATTGGAAAAACTAAATTCGTCAAATGATGAATTTTTTCGCTTCAAGTAACAGTTACGATTTTAGACTTATCGTTGAACATCGTTATCACATTTTCCGACAGTAACTATTACAAAGTTGTATAAACATGTGATTGTTAATGTTATTGTTTTCATTCTGGTTTTAAAGAGCCCTGGAAAAGCCCTTAAAAACAAAAAAAAGCCCTGAAAAACCTGGATTTTTTTAAATTCTGAAGGTGTACGAACCCTGTGCACGATAATAAAGCAATTGAATAGCTTAGAAGACCCTCACCAACTGATTTTCAAATCTATGATTCTTAATCGTGTTTGTTTTTTTTTTCGTTTTCAAGGTTTCATTACGTGTTTGTATTTAACTTCCCGTGTGTTGTTTTACAGAGATATTTTAAAGGAGTTCATTTGCTGAAAAAGATCAACGTCACCAGTAGCCTGTTTCAGCGTAATGTCAATGTACGATTACGTAAAGTTGGCGTCAGAGAGTGCGAACGTCGGCGATGCCCCGCCCACCTGACGTGCAGTGACGTGTACAAGCCAGAAAACAAACAGATCCGATTCATGTCAGACGAGATGAGCTACATTTCTTACGAACATTCCAGAAGCCATGCTTGTATATGCAAAGACGGCTCGAGAGGTTGGTTGAAAAAAGTGTGAAAACAGCTTCATCAAACGCAAAAACATTAAGTTATTTCAATTTAGCAATATCGGTAGCAGTGACAGTAATAATAACAACCATTAAATTTTCAACCTCGACAGTTGCGTTTTTAGCGTTCTGATTGGTTCAATCAATCTCGATTATCAGCTTATATACCGAACTGACTATATATGGAAACCAGCTGTGTAGGGTTGCAAAGCTAAACATTGGTTATTGATATTTTATAGCTGTCGTTTTCGAGTACGGATAAGTTAGGAATAATCGAGGGCTCGTACAACATCCAGCAGCTGTTGCGATGCGTTCTATCCTCGCTTTAATAAAACTGTCGTGTTTTCCTTTTAGAATGTGACTTAAAGAAATGTTCCAGCAAGCCTTGCGCTCCGGGTTACGCATGCTCAGAAGTAGCACACGGATACCAGTGCAAGTATAAGGATGAAACCGCGTGTGAAGATACTTCCTGTATTAAAGGTAAGAACTGTAGCAAAGGAGTTACTGTTTGTAAGTTGCTTCTTGTCGGCGGCGAAGTGGCCGAGCGGTTAGGGTGTTCGACTCGTAATTCTAGGGTCGCGAGTTCGAGCCCCTGTCGGACCGCCGTGATGTGTCTTTGAACAAGAAACTTTACTTGACTTTGTTCCAGTCGACTCAGCTGTAAAAAAGAGTACTGCGATGGATTAGTGTCCTGTCCAGGGGGAGTTAAAGACTCTCATCCGCTTGATACTACAGAAAGCGGAGATAAGTGCCGGCCCTATGAGCCACTTAGGTTCGAGAAAGGGTTTAGCTTTTCTCAAAGTAAAAAAATTCTAGTCCATATTTAAAATTCGGTGGTAATCAAGTGCAGTTCTGATCTTTGCCTCTCCATTCATGTGTAGGTAAGAACGCTGGCTCGTTGAGTGGTAAAGGATACATACGGTACAGTCTGAAGGAGACGTTCGACCAGCCGTCTCGATCTGTCAGCTTGGCCGTCAGGACGGTTGAAGAGCATGGCACCTTAGTGTTTGCTGGCGGACAGTATGATTACAGTATTCTAGAGGTAAGTCTGCTATAAACTGAAAATAATTCAACCCAGAAAGATGAAGGTTCAAACCAACGTTTTCTAACTAGTGTGGCGCTCATTATACCATAAAAAAGGACTATAAAGGTAAAGGTTCCATCTTTAAAAACAAACTTGGTTGACAGTTTATCTTGATTGGGAAAGTAAAAAAGCTTTACTTTAAAATTGAAGATCGTCAAAGTCTTCTCGTCTTAGACTGAATATAGTGCTTTTGTTGTGTCTCCATTTTATATGCATGGAAAAGTTTAGTAACCGTTTAAAGACCTCAATAATACCTATAATCAGAAGTGGCGAGGCAGTACACAAGAATTTCCTCGCTTAGCCCTTATAACACAACAACCAATTCTACCAAAGAACAAATCTGAAATCGATAAATTTGTTGTCAGTAAGAGGGTGTTTTGTTATAGTTCTTACCATTTAGAGTTTCGTTAAAGAATATGAGATTACCCTAGTCCTATATCAAGTGCAAAGAGAGAAAAAAAAGTTAGGACTTGAATAGATGGTGTGATGAGCTGATGATTTTAACATGAAACACGACATTCCACTGTTGCTCATCCACATATTGAGGACGGTGGTTCAGACCCGTTGCCGGGGAAACGGTAAAACGTGTGACTTTCACGTGGTATAATTGCCTAGAGTCAACTTTGATACTTGTTGTTTATAAGTAATAATAACAAGACACACTGCCCATTTGCTAGGTTTCTCAGTCAACTAACATTCCGTCACTCCACTTGCCACGCTTAGATCTCCAAGGGCTACGTTCAGTTGCGCTTCGACTTTGGAAGTGGTCCAGGAATGGTAGTCATTGATTGGTCAAGGGTCGATGACGGCAAATGGCATCACGTAGCAGTTGAACGCCATCGTAACCACGCCACTCTCATACTGGATAAAAAGCACCGTGCCTCGGGCCAGTCCCCGGGAAAGATGCGCATTTTGAATTTGGACGGCAATCCGATCTATTTTGGCGCCAAAGTTGTCAAAACGCGTATGAGGCGAGATTCCAGTGAAAACGGTATGTCCCGACTCCAGCAAATTTATCGGTTTAACTGAAACAGTCTTTACACCGAGCGGCTGTTATGTAACTGACTAGTAAGACTCGTAGGGGTTTCTTTATGTTATAAGTGCTTCCTAAATCCGCGATATATAAGGAATAGGGTGGCAACATGAACGTTTACTCGAAGTTCTTAGCGCATAAACGCCTAAAATCGACCACGAAAACGCAAAGTGAGAATTTGTAAACCTCAAATTTGACACACAGTGTTGTTACTACAGAAAGAGTTTACCACATGCGTCTTCCCTTAGTTTCTTTTAGCGACGTAAGACTCGAAATGCATTTTGGTAAAGTTTGCAGCTGCTGTCTTTTTCAGAACGGCCAACTCACGTTTAAATGTTACCACTTTGTATTCTTAGTTTTAATTACAAGTTTGCGAGACTCTGCCATCCCTTAGCAGAAACCACTTGACGACATTGATAAGATACCTTTTTCTTATAGATTCAGTTGCACGAGAAGAATCCCAAAACGTGTCAACTTTACGTTTATTTGGGCAGATCATGAGTATCTAATCTACTGTTCTAGCCGAAACCTATTTTACCTATAATGTGTTAGAATTTGTGTTAGAATCATTCTTTAAGATAGAATGGGACGCTTTTGTTAAAACAGGGTTATCACTTCAGTTTTATGGAAAGACTTGGCAACACATGCTTTTAAACAAAACTGATACGTTCGCATTGTTTTAAAGAGTAAAATATGAGAAAAATTTTCAATTTTGGAGTTGCAGAAATGATTTCCGGAAGCGAATATCTAAAGTAAATTGTCCTTTCTCTTGCAGTTCGTGTTACAAATGGTATGAAGGGATGCCTGCAGAACCTAAAGCTAAATGGCAGAAACCTGCCGATGTCTGGCTCCAACAGTCACGCAACCGCTTATCCTTACGCCATGAGTCACGGGTGCGTGACATCCGGCGCGTGTAAACAACCAAACAGATGTCCTTTGTTTGCTGACTGCATTGAAACCTTGTCCAGCTTCAGATGTCTGTGCCGGCCTGGTCACTCAGGCCCCAACTGTGATGCAAACGTTAACTGCGATGCAAAACCATGCCTCAATGGCGGAACGTGCAAAGATTTGACCAAAGGTTACCGATGCGCATGCGTGTTAGGGTTTGTCGGCAGCCAATGTCACACGTTTGTGGGCGCCTGTTCCAGCATGCCTTGCAAGAACAGTGGGACCTGTCGACCTAATGAGAATGGTGGATACATGTGCAAGTGCCCACGAGGAGTCAGCGGTCCTAGCTGTGATATTGACTCGAGGCCTTGCTCATCAAATCCATGCAACTTCGATGCAAATTGCACGAACGTTGGTGACGATTACACTTGCGAGTGTCCGCGAGGGCTGTCGGGGAAAAGTTGTGAGAAGGGTTACGATTGCAATCGTTTTCCATGTAAGAACGGAGGTGTATGTGAGGCGGGGCCGTCCGGGCCAAAGTGCCGCTGTTCTCAGGGATATACGGGTCTTGACTGTAACCGCGATATTAACGAATGCCATCAGCGAAACCCTTGCAAGAATGGCGGTAGCTGCCTCAACACACACGGTTCGTTCTTCTGTAATTGCACTGAAGCGTACTCGGGTGACCTGTGTGAAAATGTCCTACCAAAGGTGGCTGCCAACACAGGTGGATTACCTCTCGAGACTACAGAGATCATAGTCATTGCAGTATTCTTGGCTATACTCATTCTAGTGGTGGTTCTTGTTGTTATTCTACTACGCAGGCGCACAAGACGGAAGCGCAGGAAAGCCCCAAAGGATGTCAAAGTGTCCCCGCCTGTTGTAGGTCCGGATATGCTGCAATCATCTACTCCTCCCACCCCTCCCCCACGACAAGTTCTTGACTATGAACTGAAAGAGCTGGCAGTGCCACCGGGTTATGACGCAGAAGATTCATGGAGCAGACGACAACGTGCGCAGAAAACACTGAACAATGTGAACACTTCGGATATGAACATACCGGGCTACCACTGGGACTACACCGACACACCTATAGACTTAGTACCAAGAAAGAATGGTGCGTTATCTAAGAACAAGTCAGCCAGCTATATGGGCGTGCCTGACGAATCCTGCCGGTATGTTGACATGTCAGGCCATTCAGACCATCCCGAAAGCCTTAAAGCTTCCCGAAGCTCCGACATTTCCGAGGTTCCCGCGGTTCCACAAAGACCACGCAACTTTCGTTTATCTGAAAGCGAAGATGGGCCGCCCGAAATTCCTCACATGCCGAAGAAACCGATCGATTATCGCAAAGCAGGACGTGCGCATCCCTCTTCGAGATATTCTATGGACTCGCGCTACTCAGAGGGCTCCGATTTCACTGATTTTAACGAGTACAAGGCGAGCTCGATTGGCGGAGATAGCGCCTACCCAGATATTTTCCGCGGTCGATTTCCCGGCCCTCCGCGTGACCCATATCCAGAGAGTTGCGATGATTACCCCGTCGGCTCGTACGTTCCAACGCTCAAGACGCGTTCAGATCTTGGAAGTGTAACTGACGGCTGCTATTCTGAAGATGAACTGGAACAGCTTTACCTTGGCAACCGGCTGGAGGTCTGTGGCGAATCGCCGGAGAACACGTATTTACATTCTGAAAACGCGTCAGAAGACGGCGACGTCGAAGACTGTTACATAACTGGATATGAAGAGGACGATCGCGATCTTCACGACTACAACCAGGAAATCCGAAAGGTGATGGAAGGATTGGAAGTACTCGCGCTAGAGTCGCAGTTATAGAACAATGACAATGTAGCATAGCCGTTGCAGTTAAACGACTACAAGATGTACGCGCCCCGTTCGCCAAACCCTTTTCAGATGAATTTGATGGAACTTGGGTAGAACCGTAAAATTCTAAATACTCCCTCATTCCTTCTTTTATTCGCTTAACCACGCAAATAGTTTTAAAAAACCTACCTAAAGTAGTTTTGTACGTGTTTGTTTCAGAATTTTCTTAGCTTAAAATATCATATTTTAGTAGTTAGCATTTGGAACTTTACGGTGTTTTGACGGTTTTCTGTCAATATACGTTTGGCCGGTACAACAGACACTGATCAGGTTTTTCCCTTTGGCATAACTGACTGCGTTTTTTAATCTAGTTTCTGTTGATATTTCAGTGAAAAAGGCGATTTTTTCACCTTGTATAAATAGGAATTATAGATAGTAAACTGCTTAAAGCAGAACACTTTAAAAAGACAAATTTTCCATATTACTGTTTTAGAAAAAACGCTTCTCATGTACATCTGAACTAAATGTTTTTGCTATTGTGTTTGCAAGAAAGCAACTTGTGCATTTTTTCTATTCACTTGTAGAGTTTGTTTGCTTGATAAATTGTTAAATTTTTTACCTTTTATATAAGCATGTTCTCGTACATTAACTTTGCTCTTGATTGCGTCTGATGAAGACTGAAAACAAAGGAAATAATTATTTATCATAAAATTTGAAACAAAGCTAAATAGTGTTGTATATTTCTGAAAAGTATAATTTATTTTTTCACTCCTTTTGTAATTAAATTAGATTGTGTCACACGTTTCTAAAGTCGTACAGTTATCTTTTATAAAGAACTGTGTATGCTATATGCAAAAAAGTATGTTTTCGAAATAAAAGTAAGATAAACAAGACTGTATGGAGTATGTTTTGTGTGTAGGAAACACGAAAAGACCCAGGCAATAACTGGATTTTGTAAAATCATTTAGTTCGCGTTTTAGTGGACAGAGACAACACGATTCAAACTATTCTTAATTACTAACTAATAAATACGTGCTCCCAGTTAAAGCATGTTTTGAACGCCAAATTGCTTCAGATGATTAATAGTTATGCGGCGGAAACAAATTTGAGTGATCGATATGAAACCGATGGATTTCTCTTAATAGTATCGTTCTAGCTTTTGAAATGCAACGAGCAGCGTGTTGAACAAAGCTATCGTAAACCGTTTATAGAATGTTTCACGGAAAATATCACTATAAGCAGACTGAAGAAAATCCCCTCATATTCTCTGATAAATGGTAAAAAGATAATTAACCCACTGTTAACCACCCGAGTATTGCGACACTAACATTGATAATTCTACCCCAAACCGCTAGTTTTCTTGTAGAGAATAGAAGTTTTAGCTTTGGTGTATTTTTTGTTGACTGTTTTTCCAACTTTTAGTTTCGATAATAAAGCAAACTAATTGGATTGGTTCACTAGCTTCAGACTTAAAATAAATATGACGGAAAACCTCCTCGTGCACTGTCGTATAGCGCGTTAATTCGAAAAACAAATAATGATTAAAATCTTCCTCGTGCACTGTTGTATAGCAAGGTAATCCCGTTTCAAACGGCGAACTTCACATGTGCCGAATCTAAATTTGCATTAACTTTACATTAAATTTGGCATAAGTAAAGTTAGGCGTCTGAACTAAGCGTTCGTCGGCAATTTTACCTTAACCGATCATTCGCACTTACAAATCAGTCCCCGCTTAACTCCATTCCCGAAATATCAAAACCTCGAATAGAGAGGATGATGAAATGCAGTTTTTTTACCCGCTGCGGTCACCGAAGCCATTGTCTGCCAAGTTAGTGTAAATACATTATTTAGATGAAACTTGAAGATATAATGTTTTCTTTGCCTGACACCGCCGACTTGGACAAGCCAGGACTCGGTCGGAGTGCCGTTTTTTTTTCGTCAAAGCGACGACTTAAATCGACAGTTAATGTAGTTAGGACTTTTAGAAACTGAACCGGGCAAAACTAAAAGAAACCAACACGCTTTGACAGACGGCTGACCAGGAAAGTCGCCACGGTGTGAACCGTTCAGCGTTTCACTTACCTCCATAAAGCAGCAACGTCTATCGATCTAGCGACGGGTTTTAGCCTTTGGACGATTATCAAACTGTTCATTGTTATCTTTTCGTTTAGTTTCAGGAACAATTGTTTTCTTTTAGGTTATTTTAAACCTAAAACAATACGGAAAATCAAAGCTTAGATCGCTTCAGCTTTGCTTCAGCCTCATTTGTGAGGCGCTAGAAAGTTCTAGGAGCCTGGGCTCTAGAATAAGGTTCTTGTTGAGCTTGAAAAAGCGAAAAAGGCAAACTAAACAGATTTTATACAAAAAAACTCTACAAGAGTGTTCATTTATAAAATAGTTTTTCGATACAACTCTGTTCTAGAAGAACTGTAATATTGATTCGGTCAGTGTATTTGTACACAACTCAAATTTATTTGCACTCAAAACATTGGGTATATTTTTCTCAAGAAATCTCTCAAGTCCTGAGCCACAGCATGAAACGCTGCTGAAGGTGATGTTTTGGTTCTTTTTAAACCATCTAATCAAGCAAATAAAGAACACGAATCACTTTGTTTGGAGTGGAAACTTAACGGCGTTTTCGCACTTATTGAGTTCAATGACAGGTAAAACTCACTAAATCGGAAATTCATTAACTCATACGAAAACTGCTGTTTGCATGCGCTTTCCGTAAAGTAACCCTGTTCTCCCTTCTGCATTCATTTCTACGCTGTCTTCTAATAAAATTCGATCTGAAGAGATGCTATTAGTTCGTCTATTGAGTCGTGCATGTCGAGAACATCAGGCGAAGGAGTTTTGGAGCCACAGTGTTCTTCTTCTCTGTTGTATTTTACTTGTAATTAATCACTCCGAAAAAGATGGCGTCTCTACATTTTAACATAAAGCAATGCGAACCTTACACTGCTACGAGAAACTCGGGGAAGGTAACAATTGTTGGACCTGATTTACAGTTTTTCTCTGTACGTTTTATGGGTATTTTTAAACGTTTCTGTGCCAGGTATTATGGGTAACTGTACAGATCGCTCGTGGATCGATAAAACTTTTAGAGACAAATAAAATAAGAAAGTGGTAGTAGCTATAGTACCTTTTCCCTTTTTCCAAACGGCCATCTTCTCCTTTAAATTAGCTTTTTTTTGTACAAAAGTTTCCTACTCCAGTCCTAGTGTGTGTGTGTG
>JAOBAT010097068.1:0-16546 GCA_026413305.1 Hydrozoanthus tunicans | reverse complement strand
AAAAAAGAAGAGCGACGTCGGTCTGTTTCGTATGTCATGGATTTGAATCCATCCGAGGTCAGGTCATGGTTTCGAATTCATCCGAGGTCTGGTCATGGTTTCGAATGCAACCGAGGTATGGTCATGGTTTCGAATCCATCCGAGATCTTGTGATGGTTTCGAATACAACCGAGGTCTGGTCATGGTTTCGAATGCAACCGAGGTCTAGTCATGGTTTCGAATACAACCGAGGTCTGGTCATGGTTTCGAATGCAACCGAGGTCTGGTCATGGTTTCGAACCCAACCGAGGTATGGTCATGGTTTCGAATCCATCCGAGATCTTGTGATGGTTTCAAATCCAACCGAGGTCTGGTCATGGTTTCGAATGCATACGAAGTATGGTCACGGTTTCGAATCCATCCGAGATCTTGTGACGGTTTCGAATCCAACCGAGGTCTGGTCATGGTTTCGAATACAACCGAGGTCTGGTCATGGTTTCGAACCCATCCGAAGTGTGGTCATGGTTTCGAATCCAAGATCAAACGATTAGCAAAACTAAATGGGAAGAAAATTCCTGGTCACTAAGTGCACAGTTTGTTTCTACCTTCTTCGATTCAAATGCAAAATGTAGAAAAAAATTGAATAATTTTTCGTGAATAACTGCATGTGTTTGTGGTTCGCAGGTCTCGTTGCGGCTGTAATGTTAGGCCCACGCACAGGGAAGTATGCTAATAAGCAACCAATGGAGTCGTGTTCTCCTACAAACGTAATGCTGGGAACATTTATGCTGTGGTGGGGCTGGCTTGGGTTCAACTGCGGCAGCACCTTTGGAATCACTGGAGGCAAGAATAATCTTGTTCTTAATCGAAGTGCTACATTCTCTATTCTTGTTACGGGGGGTAGTGATTTTCGATCTTGTTTAATCCTTCCACTGCTAAGGCATTTCTCAATATCTAAATTCTCCTTGCGGTAACAATAGCAAAAATAGGTTGGTAAGTACTGAGAACATGAAGTTTGAAAATCCACTAAAAATCCTGAAGAATAGTAAAATTTTCAAAACATTCATAGAAATGTTTTCGACATAAGCTTTGAGAATTTTAGGAAACTTCACTTGGCACTCTGTGAGATGGTTAAACCCACAGCGGACCTTACTTGTAATCGAGAAATGATTTGGTCGAGAAGAAACCCATAAAATCAGGCATGAACAATCCCGCTTTAAAAAATCACGCAAAATTGGTACCTATTCCATCCACTGGGTAGCTCTCGGTCTTGTAACTATATGCACTGCGCCAACAAGAATCGATGCTGCATTATATGCCTGGTATTTGAATGTTATGTGATTGTTTTGCTTGGCAAGCAAAAGCTTTCAAAAAGTGATAATTATAATTTTTTTATTTTGAGTTTGTAAACTGCAAAACCCGAGAAGAACTGAATATGACAACGTCTAATGTATGAACGGTTTTTGTAAAACACTTTAGATTGAATAAGTTTTATATTTCTAGCACGTCAATTGTTTCTTTGATGCTTTGATAAAATGATTAACTTTCACATCAATATTATTTTATGTATATATGATTATTGTGAAACAATTTAGATTGAATTTTAGCTTTATATTGCTAGCACGTCCATAATTTCTTTGATGTTTTGGCAAAATGATTGGCTGGAGTATCAAACTTCACTTACGTTCCAGGAAAGTGGTTGTTGGCGTCTCGGTCAGCAGTAGTCACCCTAAATGGCTCTATCGGAGGTGGAATATTTGGGATTGTTTACAGCTATGCAACCAGAAAGCGTCGCTTGGACGTTGCTACATTCATAACAGGTAAATAGCAGGCTGTTGGTATTACCAAATTAGCGGAAATTACTATCTATAGAGCTTGGAATTTCCTTGGCCTTCAACGTTTTGTTGGTTACAAAAAAACAATTAAGCTTTAAATTAACAAGCTGAACAGAGAAACAGAACACTGTTTTACTCGCTCATATTTATGGTAGAGAAATTAATTTTTTCTAAATTTGCTACAAAATCACTCTGCAATCTTTTTCATTAACAATAATTGTCTGATTTTAGGAATACTTGGAGGTTTGGTGGGAATCACAGCAATTTGCGCTGTCGCTCGTCCGTGGGAAGGGTTTTTGATTGGTTTCATAGGAGCAGCCGCCGCTTGCGGAAGCGTGGACTTGATCGAGAAGCTGAAAGTTGACGACCCAGTTGGCTGCATAGGGACGCACGGCACTGCGAGTATCTGGGGGATGATTGCTGTCGGGCTGTTTGTCGAGGAAGACAACCTCGAGGGTTTCTCCCACACTAAAGGACTTTTCAAAGGTATGAAAAAGATGAACACAATAAGTTCTCATCAGTTATTAGTTTTATTACCATTTCCGAGTTATAAAGATTGCTTACAAGTGGTAACGTTAATTGTTTAGGCCAGTTTCAATAGCACATATTGAAGTTGATGGATTTAACCAGCTTTTAATTCAACTATTAAACTTGTGGCTTTGCTTTCATTGGTTGTGTATGTCACACAAGGTCACTCTTGTGATAACCACAACTCTTGCAAACTAGCAAAGTCACAAATTGACTAGGACTTTTTACACTAAAAATGAGGCAGTTAGGTCAAATAAATCAGCTCTAACAAGTGTTATTCTTGATGCATTTGTTGATTTTAACTTGACGATTTTAGTAAAGCAAGATAAAGTTGCGATTGTACTTCACTCATAGCAACCACAGAAACACGAAAGGACAAAGTAAATGAATGGCCAATAGTTTATTCTAACACTACTCGAGTTTAATGCAGGGTCTTGTGTTGTTAACGTTCTTAATATCATCCTTGATGAAGTGCATTAAGGAGATGAATTGATCAGAAGATGGAATACCAGCATGACAGTTGAACACAAAAATTAGCTTTTGTGAAAGTAAACATTGTCCTCGATGAAAACTGGCACAATGTGCAATGCATTTATACTAATTGTTTTCAAATCTTCTAGTATCTTAAATCTTTAAAGAAGACTTGTTAAAAAGAATACGGCTATGTGCTCAATAATAATTTTGTTATAGTCATCATTGACATTATAGAAACTTTGCTAAAGTCTCACAGAAAATAACTTTCAGCAATTGACTGCAAGTCTAAGTTTTGTTATCCGTTTTTATAGTTATTAATATTATCATCCTTTATAACACAATCAAAAATAAATCTATACATGTAGACAACTGAATATATAGTTGATATAATTAACAATTATTCTCAGAAGTCGAGGTGGATAGAAGTAGAATACTCACCGAGATTTGAAGCATCGAGGCGAATATTAAAAAAAAACACAATTCACCGAGACTGTAGAGAATAATTGTTTTAGTATATTCAAACAAGGTGATTTCCTAAAAAATTCAACAACTTTTAAGAAATGTTTCGATTTTCGATTCTCAAAATCGTTTTAACTTATGCACGCGCCAAAACTAGTTCACACAAAGAATCTCAGCCTAAAGGAAGTTTTTTTAAAGAGTTCCTTGCGAAACAACGTGGGAAAGGTGAACGACTATTGCTATAAAGAATCATCACGTAGATATACGATTGAGTCTGACCAAAAAATCGCTTGAAATGACAGCTCCGGAAAATGTGCCATTTGCAATATGAACTGAGAAATAGATCTAAGCTCAAATGGGGCTCGAGCCAAACCTTCTGGCCACTAAGCTACTTGAAACTCGTAGGTCATTGTATTTAAGTCCATGAGCTCTCTAGCTGACTTAGAAAGTGTAGAAAGAAACGAAAAAATTAACAGGATCCTGCGGTGCAGTTACACAAAACTTCCGAGTACTTATCAGTCTTGGTGAAAATCTTATGGTTGCAGGTGGACAGGTGAAGCTTCTTGGTGTACAAATTCTCACGTGCGTGGTTGTTTCAGCTTGGTCGGCGTTCACCACGTGGCTCCAGCTTTTCATTATAAGCAGGTTTGTGCCGTTGCGCTTAACTATGGAGGAGGAAATGCTTGGTGCCGACAGACTCGAACATGGTTTGTACGACACGGACGAGGAGGAGGAGAGGGATGGCCACAAACCATCTGGCAGTGATTCCAACAACGGGAACGCGGTTGATAGCGTTGATGACGGGAAGTTTGGCGGCCACATCTACTGGGACCTGGAGCAGAGAAAAGAGACCAAGTCCCGGATGTCACACGAGATCCGTACACTATCAGTTGATACTCTTCCAGGTGCAATGAATTATGGGTACGAAAATATCAATGCCGATAACTCGATACACTCTTGTCCAGAGAATGAAAAGAGTGTACAGTGTAACTTGGACGAATACCTTCGCTGCACCGGTCAACTTCAGTGTTCTGAGAGCAAAAGTTTGCCAGGAGAGCCGGAAAACTAAAGCATTTCAGTTCTAGTTTATAACTTATAAGTTTTGGAGCATATCCGTTTTTACTTTATTGTTGTTTTATTATTTAATTATATTCTCTCGTATTTGAAGAGGTTTGGTTCAACTATCAAAGGGTCACTTTGGGGGGTCACAGTTGTTGCGAAAACAAAAGGACTCGTACCGCACGGCTCGATGCAGTGAGCTTTAAGCCCGGTTGATTTGGTGGTTTAACTCCTTTACGAGCAGAATCTTATCCTACAAAAACTGATTCGTGAAATCAGTTAAACTGGAATAGCAACTGCAATGATGGTTGATATCCTGGTCTGCAAGATATCAAATTGTTAAAACAATACTTAGAATTGTGTTATCATTAAATGTGCACACTCTTATATAGCCGATTCAAAATATTTGTGTTACCATAAACCAACAACATTTTCAAGATAATATTTTTTTCTTTGGGTAGGGTTATACCACTTATTTAAAACTACCAAGCCACGTTGCACGAACGCTTGCAATTGCTGCTGATGCACAAAGAAGCTCCGACTGAAACTATCTTTCACTGCACTCTGATCTGACATTCAGGGTTTTGCTTGTCGGATATTCCATCTTGACAAAAAATCATGTATGATCTTTGTCTGTAACTGCCATAACAGGCAAAATTTCTCCCAGACGAAAATCGGTCTCTTTTAAAGAAATATCATATAGTTTGTGGGGGCCTTTAAAACCATTTTTTAGACTGACAATACACAATGGTTACGTTTTTGATTATTATTTTTTTCTTGTTTGTTAAAAATTAGAAAAAAGGACAGAAGCAAGTTCGAAGCAAAGCTGTTAAATTTAGTTTCATTACCATATTTTGCTTTTATAAAGATATTTTTGTTTTGCAGGCAGAGCAGGACACGGCTGCTTTGGCTGAATTGCACTACTGAGTGCTGATTTCAAAACGCTCATCTGAAGCTTATATATCTGACTTCCCGTTGCTTTCTGAACGCACGCCACGATTGGATTTACCCAGCAGTTTGACTGTTCGCAGTTTTCCTGAATAATTTTCATACCACCTTTTTTAACTTTATTTGTAAATTCTAAAGCACATCTTTAAGCTAAAAATCCACTATTGTGACAGTTTTTCTTCTTATCTAAGTTTTTTCAGCTAAAAAAACATCTACAACTTGAAAAAACAGGAAAACTACAATTTGATATTGAATAGGGCAGAAATTTTGTTTATTTTCTGCAGATAGTCATATTAATTGTGATCATGAAATAATTGGAGAAACGAGTTCTCGTAGTATTGCAAGAGAAGTTTGTTACTTGATACCATTATCGGAAGTGAAATGTTTATTCTACAACAAAGTGAGCTCCCATGCATGCATATTGTTACTGCGTGTTTATTGTAATATATTTTCTAATGCTTTTAACTGTTTTTAAAAGGCGAATAATAACAAGACATCTAAACTGACCAACTATGGCGGTTTTGAAGAATTCGATTAAGCATGATGCTTGGCAGTTCCAATGTTGAACTACAGTCCTGGACTGCTACAAACTTCATCAAGTTTTCAACTAGTTCAAATTTCATTTTTTATGTTGTTAAAGGGACATTTTGTTCTTAATAACTTACATGATAACATAGTTTTCCCAACTAGCTGTAAAAGCTAAATAGTTTTGACACTCACTGTTCTTTAAGAACAGCTTAAATAATAATTCTATTGTCATTTTTTCTTGCTATAAATAAGACTATGTGGTAATTTGAAATTTAGTTTTTGCTAATGAAGTCGGGATGTCTTCGAGACGTAGAATTTTAATAAGGTTAGTTTTTATTCTAAACACTCAATTTAAGTCGAAATAAGAATGTCTGTCTTTCTTAAGAACAATTATATTTATGATGGTAAGTTCAAAGTTCGTGTTTTAGAGTCTCAATAAAGCTATCCTGGTGACCTGCACGTACATCCAGTTGCTGCGAGGGGCTGGTTAGAAGGTTTTGCCTTACGCGAGACACCTGTGTAAGGTTGACCGTAGTGTAGCTGGATCGTTCTTTACTATAACACCTCGAACATTTCAGCATCTCAAACAAAGCTTGTTGATATGCCTTGTTGCACATAAAGTATACACAAGGGTTGATAGCCTGGTAAGTTCTTGTAAGAAACAGCACCCAATGGAAAACGTCAAAGTCAACATCAACCCTGCCAGTTCTGATCAAGGTAATGTAGATCAGAGATGGAGCCCATGTCAAAAAGAAGACTAGTATAACAACAACAAGCACTACATTCACTCTGCGATTTGTTTGTTGCCTTACACGGCGTGTACTGTTGCTTCTGTTACTTCCAAAACGTGCAATCGAGGACTCTCTTTTACGTAAAACAAGGAAGATTTTTAAGTATAGTGTTGACATTACTGTAAAGGAGCCCCCAATGAACACTACTATTATATACCACATAATGGAGTTTGCCTTTTCAGCATCAATTGACTGATCCCATATTGCTGAGCAATACATGGTACCACTATCACTTACTAGTGTAAATCGGTATAAATTAGGAGCAAACATAAGGCACGAAATTACCCAAGTTGACATAATAAAAAAAATGCACCGATCATTTAGAAAGGCCTCTTTCAAAGGGAACACGGCTGCACGAAACCTTTCAGATGCAATTACGACCATTGAGAGAACAGACACTGCAACTGTGACGTCAATGCAAAAGTAACTAAATTTGCAAAATGTAGTTCCAAGCTCTCCTTTCAAAATCCAACCAGCGCTTCCCAAAATGTATCTAACGAAGTCCTCGGGTATTGTTAAAATTGTGAACAACACGTCAGAGATCGCCATATTTACTATCATATAATTAATGGCAGAACGCAGTTCTTTTTTTCTATAAACAACTGCTATCACAAGGGCGTTTCCAAATATTCCGAGCCAAAAAAGGATGACGTAAGCAATTCCGCGTAGGATTGGAATTTCAGGTCCATGACGAATGCCTGCTCCTTGAGTCGTGTTGTTGAGAAAATTAAGCATCTTTTCCTGGTTCCTCTAACTGACCTGAAATTTGAAATAAACTTGTAAATAACAAACTAGTATACATATATTTACTAATTTAGAAGTATTCATTTACTCGCATGTACATTTGTGCAACCTATAATTGAGCCACTCAAATGTTTTCATAAACATCTTCGAAAGGTCACAAAGAAAAACTGAAAGTTGAATCCCTTACTTTTACATGTTACTCATATCATGCTAGTTTATAAAGAGAGGGGAGGTTTAAGAAAACTAAGATGTAGTTTAATTCATTTAATACATTTATAATCTATAATTCATTTTCGTACCTCGTAAACACTGTTGAAAAAACCTTTATTCTTTTGACTATCAAATTTCTTGAGAGTGATAAAAGTTACTTATCCAACAAGTGTACACGATTCTTTATTAACATTTGACTCAGAAGCAGTAACTTTGGAATGTTCTGTCAAAGCTTGTCAGACGGCGGGTCGTCACAAGCAAGTCTTCTCTGACATCTTTTTGACACACTCGGTTCTTGTTCATACGCAGAAATCAAGACGAAATTTAACGTAAAAATTCAGTTGCTGCGAAGATTGTGCTGAGTGTATGAATGTCACAAACACAATATTTTTGATAAATGAAACGTGCGCGTTGAACATTCGAGAAAATGACACTGATGTTGTGTTTGATGGTGCTAGCGGACGAGTTTGCAAGAAAAAATTGTCTTTGCGGGAGGCTTTCTTCAACAACTTTCATTTTCATTGCAAACTTTAAACAACTGTCACAACTCCATGTGCAGGCTCCTAACTCTCTGTTTAGCTATGACTAAAGCCTAAAAGCTTTTTTCGAGGTTTCGGCTTAGATAAAAAAGCTGCCAATTGCGGATTACCACAAAATCAAGCTTATATATAATATGCTCGCATGGAATATTCTCCGAAAACAAACCATAGTCTGGGTTAATCTAAAATCATATTTCTCTTGCGCTTGGTGTTTCTCAGTCTACCATCAACCAAAACCGTTTCTTCAAAATAGTGTTAAACAGCCTCTTGAAGAGTTTAAATTTGGAAGGCAAGACTGCAAAATGTTTTTTGAACGTTGGCAAGGTCAATAAATTTGCTCAAGAATTAGAAATAAAATCTTTCACTTAACTGCAAGACAATTAATCCTTACAGATCAGGGTGAAATCTTGCTTCAACTCATATATAAATAAGCATCCGATTAGAACTAAGCAATCTATTCGGCTTGGTTCGATTGTTTAATACTTAAGATAATGTTTTCTTAAATACGAAGTTAACGAAGCATAAAAAAAACTGAGAAACTTGACCGTACGGAGGCTTGTTTTTAGATGAACTGAATTTAATTGTTTATATTTACCCTGCACCTCTGTTCGACTGCATCCGTTGAATTTCTGTGATCTCGATGAGTGGCACACATAACTTCTTGGAAGGAAGTCTAAAAAATCTTATAACCCTTAATCACTTTTTTGTAAGGTCTACAAAGATATAAACAATTTGGAATATCTTATGAGGAGACTTCAGTCGCTTAAAGTACTCTTCCTGAAGGCTCTCAAACTCAAAACAAATTGATATGGATGAAATTAAGAAAGATTAGAATCTACATTCATTTTACAAGTTTCAGACAAAAATGTTATTTATGTCTCTCAAGTTTCCTCTCTAACCTGATTCATTATGAACTATCAAATATACTAGTAACTGCGGTTTCTTCGATTAAATTGGTAAGAAAACCTTCAAATAATTCATTCTTGAACGAAAATTCAAACATACATGTCAAGCCTTGAAGTGAGT
The DNA here is from genome assembly GCA_026413305.1 of Hydrozoanthus tunicans. Lineage (NCBI taxonomy): Eukaryota > Metazoa > Cnidaria > Anthozoa > Zoantharia > Hydrozoanthidae > Hydrozoanthus > Hydrozoanthus tunicans. Next base: position 7,426 of record JAOBAT010097068.1, on the reverse strand, counting down.
CTTAAAGCCTTTCTTTCAATCGTTTCAAATCGTTTTGCATGAAGGCTATAAATTTAAGGCGTTAAATAACCATTAGTCTGATACGAAATATCTTTGCATGTCTGAAAAGGATCATATGGATGCCAGTCTGGCCTTGACCTGTTCTTTGCTTCTGAACGGAAGCAAAAGCAGCATTTTTTTGTGAGTAAACACTACCAAGACAAACATCTGCGCATAAATTATTTTGTGGTCAATGAAAATGTGAAAGGAAAGCTGAAGAATTTCATATTTTATCTTTGAATGTGTTCTTTAAATATTTGCTTGTGCAAATCAGTGTTTACTTCTTCGAGTTCCTATTCTTCGCACCTGCAAAGCTATAAAATAACTTTAGCAAAACGCAGTTTTCATTAGTAATCCAGAAATAAACACGCTACTTATCAGCGTAATCTGCATGTGTTTAGTCTTCTTTTCATTTTTCTAGCACAATTTACTGATTCAGAAATTTTTTGGTTAGAAACACGAAAAAACATATTAAGAAAAAATTCCTTCGAAAGTTGCTACAACTACTGCTAAAACTGGCAAAAAAGTGACGTAAGAGTAAAATAATGCAGATATATTGGTTTGCAGTTATAAACCAGGTCACTGAAAATAATCCAAAATAATATTTTTCAAGACTATTTCAACATACAAAGCAATTAGAGGCTTTGTCAAAGTGACAGTTATAAGATGATAAAAAAGATATCAAAAGCCCGACCAAGCACGTTTCGGCGCCTCACTAAACTCCACGCGGATATTTTAACTGTTTTACACTCGTTTATCTTAAAGAGTTAAAATCGTAAGAACAACTGCATGGGTGTAGATTATAGTGAGAAGCCAAAAAGTGTGTTTTGTTATGTTTGTTGAAACCAGCTTCATTACCATTCTTTGCTTTTTGCAAGAACTTGTGTCCCAATCTGGCATCGGAATAAAAATAGAGGCGATTCAGTATGCTTTAAACTCTCTTATACTTTGAGTATGTTTCACATAATACTTTACCTAGTTATTCATGTCTTCCCAACACGTCGAAAGAACAGAATCTTGTAAATTCTAACCCTCTAATTTTGTAGCATTATTAAGTGATCACGCTTTACGATGGTAGGGCTAACTCTGGTGTAAGTAAAGTACTGCCTATTGCTTACGCTGTTTCTTGGCCTTGAATTCAGAACTACAGTAAACAGAGAAACCAACATCTAAGCGACTCAATTCACATTGTTCTTATGATATTTAGAATCTTATTTTTTCCACCTGCCTAAACATAAACTGACAATAAATTAACCAGTTTTTTAATTAGTTTGGGCGTATTGGTTGAAGTTGTTGTTTCCTGTTGTAGTTTATCACCCTAAAGGGTTTTAGAAACACTCCTTAAGATAACTGAGTTGACATCTGTCAAGATGGCTGCAATATAGGTGTTAGTTTATGCTTCCTCGCTGCGACAGTATAGCAGTTTTATTGATTTTCAGCCGTCACTTGCAAAGATCTGAATTTTTGATTATTTCGGTACAACCAAGGCTTTTTATAGCGTAGCTTTGCCATTTAGTAACAAAGAAGCAATTGGACGCATCTTCGGTCATTCTACATTCACTGTCGTATCACGCTTGTTAAAGCACAACAGCAACTCATTATTGTTAGTTAGTAAGAAATAAATTATATACGGAAAAATATTGAAGATCTATTACGCCTTTTTAGCAGTTTGTGTTATTTGTATATCAAAAAGAAGCTTAACACAATGTGAACTGAATCTACATTAAATATCTACATACTAAACGAAGATGCGCTGTTTAAGGAGGTACAGAGAAAATGGCATGGAAGACAATAAATGCACACAGAATTAAGATTCAAACGAGCCGGTTGGAAAGGAAAGCTCACAGTTGGCACAAAATGGATTGACAAGTGAAAACAAAATAACGCTTCATTAGATCCAATTTGAAAGCGTTGAAGTTTGAGCGAGTTGCAAGCGGATACAATTGCAAAAATGTTCTCGCTTGAGACAAAGCAAGAAATAAAAACAGGAAATAGAAATAGAAACAAGTCTGTAAAGTCATTAGAGTTGAAGGTTGTCTTGCAAAACACTTAACTCTAAAATGTTTAACTGCAGGCTATTTCTTGTGCCAGCCACTTGTTTTTGATGAGTAATGTTAATAGAGAATTGAACCATGTTTACGTAAGAAAACTGTAAAAACCGTACAGAAAGAGAGCTCTTATTTTCGAAATAGCTCAAAAGAATATATTCTACACTTAATTACTTGCAGATTCAGTTATCATTGTCGAATTTAACAAAACATAACTGATTCTGTTTATGTTAGATACATAAAGCTTGAGTTGCTTAAGTGAATATATAAAGTGTACTGACAACCATCTTAAACTAAAAACTTACTTACTTTTCAGCAGGTTTTTTTGCGATTATACTTTCTAGTCTTGATTATCACGATTTGATAAGCCACGAATATGCAAGCGGGCTTTTAGCCAGCTTAACACAAAGGTTTTATTCTACAATGTGACGCTGTTTTCAAGTAATTAAAACTTTACTGCTGCAATTTGCTACAACCAAAGCTCATTAATGCGTAAGTTTAAATTCATCATCACAGTTTGCGCCATGCTTTGCTTCTAAACCAAACCAAGAGGACTATCATTTTTTCACATTAATGTTTTGTATTATCTAAATTTCATGCTGTGATCAATGTCAAACTAAAATAATAACGGCTACAACGCGGCTCTTTGAAAATCGTTAAAATAAAAACAAGTAGAACACTAATTTTTTTAATTGAAGTCACCTACGAAGAAAAAGCATACCTGATTGAGATGGTTTCCACGTTCCTTTTATCACTTTAGCCTACAACACAAATCCGGCAAGCTACATTTAAACGTTATTGATCAACAAAATCGATATCATTTCCTATAAATGTATACGTGGCTGTCTGTTGGGTGTTGACTTTGGTCGGTAACTGGCTATCGCAATTATGCAAATTGGTGAATCGATGCTTCCAGGCAAATATTCAAATAAATTACTGTTGTACATAGCAGTTTTTTTGTTATTCACCAACGCTTTGTAGTTATATTTTCATCTTTTTTTTACATTTTTTCAAAAATTTTAAACAGGCGGATATTCACTCATTTTCAATTTCTTATGTCGAAACAGTAAAAAAAAACATTATAGCTGCTCTAGTAGTGGCTGGCCATCGTTATAAGAGACCTTCAGATCGGAAAACGAGTGGGAGGTTTTCCCATTCGCTGTACTGCGCTTGTGGAGAAATAACGCTACCTCGTTGTGTTGCCAAAACTCATCGTTGTCGTCGTGTTTACTGACACTGACCTTTAGCAATGAAGGCGTCATCGCCGACGACGGCGCTAGAAAACACTAGTGCCACAATAGCTGAACACTGGAACGCACGCTGGTCACCTGCATGCAGTCGTCTTGAAAACTTTAATGTGATATTGGAACGTTAAACAACCGATTTTCTCAACCTTTTTTTATCCTTTTGCATGGATCTTTAATCTTTTTCTGTTCAAAAATAAAAGCGTCGCTAGGAAAGAAGAGAAGGCAAACGAGCCAGACATGATAGAGAATGGAGAGCAAAAAATGTGTATTTTGTGAGCCGTTCTCGTTGCTAGCAAGACTTTCAAAAAAAGCGCGTGCGTGGACTACGAGGTTCTGGCAGCACCACGAAGTAGTGCGATTTCTTTGCACACGCAGTTTGAGGAAAGGGAAAACCTCGCGCCCGTGCTCGTGGTGAATCTGAAGGTCTCTAGCTTCTTTGTGAGGAAGACATTCTTTGGGTTATGTGACTACGCAGCTTATAAATCAATACTAATAGAAAAAAACTGGTCTGAAAGGGAGCATCTGCCTCAAAGGGACTTCAAAAAATATCACGTGATCTTAACGTGACCACGATTGTGCGCGGTATCTTCAAGATGGAGAATAATATGATAACAATCAAGTTTCAGAAATAATTTATGACATTCTAGAGGACGATGAAGAACATCAACAGGGGAAGAAAATGAATGAGTTAGTTTTTCGAGCTGTTTTTTTTTTTCTTGAAATATCTTTACACTAAATATATTAATTCGGGTATATAGTCGTAGAATAAAAGCCAGTACGGGGATCCATTGAATTTTTATAACCAAAGTATTTTGGCTGTCATCCGACGGAATATTTTGGTTATAAACATGAAATGGCTTCTAGTTTTGACTATTATCTAAAACTGTCTAAACTAAACGTAAAACCGTTGATAATTTTGGCTTTTTTTGGATATTGATGCCTTTATAGGCTTTGTTTTAACAACGTACATTTACGTGGATACCGAGATTGCAATGGAAGTTTTGCTGTCAGGTTTTTCCTCTGAGAATTGTGCTTTCTTTTCTAAGAACATGGCAAGATGTGTTGTTTGGCAACCAGCTTGAATTACAAATCCTTTGTCGAAGCCATCCCCTGCTGAAAGAATTTCAAAGGAAATTTATTTAGCTACAATATATTTGTAAAAAGTTGATCCTGTGTAAAGATTACTGACAAAAGAATAAACTCCTTATGGCGTTGTTCCCACAAGACTTTTTATCGTCGTGTTTGGTGTGTGTGAAAAACACAAAAATTGCTTATCCGAAGCAGATGGTTGATCCATTTTTATTTCAATACAATCTTAGACTATAACGATCACAACATCAGAATTCTTTGTCACAATATCAGCTGGCATATGTTCTAAACATTATATTTGTTCTTTATCAGGCCAAGTAGTAAGAGGTACTAATTCCAGTCGCAAAAGTATTATCCAGTGTGTAAAAAGTGGTAAAACAGTGTTTTCTAACACACCAAACCTATCATCTAAACCTCTTTCTTACAAGCCAATTTTTATTCGTTCAAGATCAGGAAAAAATTCATCAAGCAAGGACGGTGCTCTGCAAGCACCAGGAGTCTGAAGAGGTGAGGTGTGAACTTAACTTTCTGTTGTATTTCCTATAGATCATTTTCTCAGTTTTACTAGGTACAAAATCGAAGCAGACCATAAATGTTTCACAACCAGTAAGTTTGGAAAACCTCTTAACAGAAAATTCGTGCTCCTTGACTTTATTCTTTAATGATGTGTATATATTTAATTTTATCCTTGAGATCTTCATATAGGGATCCCTCTCAACTGCTTTAGTATCTTGCAACTTGGTACGAATGATTTCACAGCTTAAAGCACCAGACTTGATCGATTGCCCAAACTTCGATAGCATCTATGTTTTTTCAACTGCTTCTTCAAATTGATCTTGGACTCAACTACCCTACTGAGCTACTAACTGTAGCATGGTGTAGAAACATCCCTTAGATCCAGTTTCTTCTTTGTTGGTGGTTTCCTCACTTTTAAGTGGTTGCGTCATGGGAATATAAACGGTTACTGCCTGGGATATTTCTTCTTCTCTACCCTCCAAACGTACTGAGCAAGTAAGAATGTGAGAGGAACTCAGCCTCGTGTTTTGTTTCTTATTAACCTTAAAAACTCCCTAAGAAAACTTGAATCGTTCTCGGAATGCGATAAAAATGAGAGCTTCGAATTTTCCATCTTAGAAATCATATCCTTCCAGTTGAGCTTATTTGCACTTTGCCTAAGAGTAACTAAAACTGTCGCCTGATTTTGAAAAGGGACTTAAGATACCTCAATTGAATTTGAACATACTTTTCTTAGTGGTCTAGTCTTATGGTGAATCTTTCTTGGGAAATTTAAAACAAGGATTGTATATTCCTTTAAAAACTTTGTTGTCGTTTCTCTGATGTATAAACTGCGCAAAAACTTCATAAAGTTTGATCTGTGTTAAGTGTTCTCACATACATAAATCTCATGTAAGTTTGAACAAACAAAACTTCGATATTTAATTTTAAATTTCCGACAAAAAAAACTAATTTCGGGGAAACTTAGTGCAAGGGAATACTTTGAATTAAACATTTTTATCAGTCGTTTCTCTTTAAAATGAATAAAGCTGATAAATAACGTGAAAGAAAGTGTGAGGTTAATGATAAAAAAAAAACAAGGTCTATGCTTTATATTTAAAACAAGCCCAGTAGAGTTTGACTTTGTTGCATTTAAAACCAATTTATTTTGTACATCTACCAACGGAGTCTCAAATACTACTGCTGATACCGCTAAGCTGTTTAACGAACAATTGGATGTAGACCGTTTTCTTGATAAAGAAGAATAAAAAGAAACAAATACACTTTTGACGTCCTGGTGAACGACAAATCAGTTGGCCAAGATTACAAGCTTCCAATTATTTTCACGAGCAGAAAAGGTAAAGTGTTGACAGATTAATGTCGCTTAACAAAAAAAACTGTAGCCTTTATGAAGTTTCAAATAGCAAAGCTAATCCTGAAACTGCCGAGATGTTGGCGTAATTGGTGGTTCTTAATGAAGGGGGAAACCGGAAAACCCAGAGTAAACTAGTTGCACCAGGCATGGTGATAAAAAACTTCGAAATTCATTACACAAAGCAACGCATTAGGCTGTCTTAGGGTTTGCTTCTTGTGCCTAAGGTCAGGTGACAACAACTAAGATCAGATCAAAGACTTTCGGCTTTTAATATTTTCCGCTTTGCAGACCGCTGTTAAACTACCGAACATTTAACAATTATTCTCAGAAGTCAAGGTGAATAGTGGTAGAATATTCTAAAAGCCACTATTCACCGAGACTGAAGAGAATAATTGTTTTAGTATATGAAAACAAGGTGATTTCAAGAAAAATTCAATAACTTTTAAGAATTTCGATTTTTTAATTTCTCACAGTCGTTTTAATTTATGCACGCGCCAAAACTAGCAACTCGCTTCCATGCCGCTGAACTCATGCCGATTCGTAAAATTTAATTGATGCAAAAGAGTCAAACGACTTACAGTTCACACAAAGAATCTCAGCCTAAAGGAGCTTTTTTAAAAGGGTTTCTTGCGAAACAACGTGGGAAAGGTGAATGGCAGTTGTTATAAAGAACCATCACGTCGATCAACAACTGAATCTGACCAAAAATCACTTGAAATGACAGCTTCACCGAAATTGTGCCATGGGCTGCGTTGCAGTAGTGCGAGATTTAGGTTTTCTTGAATGGAAATTTCCTTAAAATGAAAGCCGTGATTTTAAAGAGCACCGTTTGTTTGTTTGAAAAGTTGTCAACATTGTTGCTTTAGTTTGAATTGTTTGAATATTAAAGTGTTTTTTACTTTGAAAGCATGCAGTGCATGTTTTGTTGCTTTTTGGTATTTTGTGGAATTTTAGCTATCTGTATTTGCAAAGTTTCATCGTATGCATAAGATAGTTGTAAAATGGGAATTTTTCGTCGCCATTTTGACACAAACATTATCCCGAGTGGGTAATGCTCATTATTAAATTTTCAATCTCGAATATTGCGATTCGCGCGTTCTGATTGGTTCATTCAATCTCGGTTATCAGCTCAT
>JAOBAT010097057.1:0-16547 GCA_026413305.1 Hydrozoanthus tunicans | reverse complement strand
CCCAGCCAGTTTATCAACATCTAACTTCTCCTTACATAACTCAACCCTTTCAGCCCCAGCCAGTTTATCAACATCTACCTTCCCCTTACATAACTCAACCCTTTCAACCCCAGCCAGTTTACCAACATCTAACTTCTCCTTACACAACTCAACCCTTTCAGCCCCAGCCAGTTTATCAACATCTACCTTCTCCTTACAGAACTCAACCCTTTTAGTCCCAGCCAGTTTACCAACATCTAACTTCTCCTTACATAACTCAACCCTTTCAGCCCCAGCCAGTTTACCAACATCTAACTTCTCCTTACACAACTCAACCCTTTCAGCCCCAGCCAGTTTACCAACATCTAACTTCTCCTTACATAACTCAACCCTTTCAGCCCCAGCCAGTTTATCAACATCTACCTTATCCTTACACAACTCAACCCTTTCAGCCCCAGCCAGTTTATCAACGTCTAACTTCTCCTTACATAACTCAACCCTTTCAGCCCCAGCCAGTTTATCAACATCTAACTTCTCCTTACATAACTCAACCCTTTCAGCCCCAGTCAGTTTATCAACATCTACCTTCTCCTTACACAACTCAACCCTTTCAGTCCCAGCCAGTTTTCCAACATCTAACTTCACCTTACATAACTCAAACAAAATAGGTCGTTCCGTAAAGGAGAAAATGGAACAAGAATAAACATGGAATTTTAACTAATAATTCTAACTACTATTTTCTCCTAAACTGGTAACAGAAAAAGTTCTAGGTAGAATTTGGCAGCTTGCCGTTTGGTGTATTTTGGGCTGAAAGCGTTAGCCCCTTCCATTCCAGTCAATTATCAACATCTAACTTCTCCTTACACAACACTTAGAAACAATAACTGATTAAACAAAGTGAACAATAATTGAAGATGAAAAGTAAAATTCTCCCAAACTTGTTTAATAAAAGTATGGGCTCTAGTTGGGAGAAATCATCAACAGACATGATTTAAAGAGCTTATCTTTGGGTTCCATTTTAAACAAGGAAATCAGTGCGGTCTTCTTAAATGATAACTCAGTTTGATCGACAGGATTTAAAGAGCTCACCTTTGGGTTCCATTTTAAACAAGGAAATCAGTGCGGTCTTCTTAAATGATAACTCAGTTTGATCGACAGGATTTAAAGAGCTCACCTTTGGGTTCCATTTTAAACAAGGAAACAGCGCGGTGTTCTTAACTGATAACTCAGTTTGATCGACAGGATTTAAAGAGCTCACCTTTGGGTTCCGTTTTAAACAAGGAAATCAGCACTATCCTCACAATCGATGATTCAGTTTGATCGACAGGATTTAAAGAGCTCACCTTTCAGTTCCATTTTAAACAAGGAAATCAGCACTGTTCTCACAATTGGATAACTCAGTTTGATCGACAGGATTTAAAGAGCTCACCTTTCGGTTCCATTTTAAACAGAGAAATCAGCGCTGTCCTCACAATTGATAACTCAGTTTGGTCCTCTGGGAAACAACAAAAGATTTTATTTTTATAATTTTTTATCTACCTTACTTATACTTATTTAAAATCAACAAATAAAACTCAATGACAACAACAACAACCAGAAGGCCCATTCACACATTTTAATGATGGGGAGGATGGAGGGGGAGCGTCCGACAGAGGTTAATATTTTATACCAAAAAGATCCCAACTTTAGTGTTTGTCTTCCCAAAAGAATTCCTACTTTGTTTTTGCATAAACATTAAATTGTATTTGTGTTATTGTTGTGTGACCCAAAAAATCCTGGCATGTTCAAAAGACCCAAATAAAATCCCTTTGGCCAAAATTTAAAACCTATAAAATTCCTTCGGCCCTCCCCTTCAACAAATTATGAGGGTGGGCCCTTGTATGCTAACCATGATTAAAACTAAAACAATACTATCATAACTATGGCATCAGTAACTACTTAAAGTTTTATGGGTATTGATGCATGACAATATCCAAAAACCATTTTTCAACAATTTGAAGGGGTTGAAGGATCAGAGAGTTAAAACACCCACACATAAACAAAAAGAAAACAGAGGAAAAAATCACTCCATGGGGAATTGGCAAGATCAAATACAATAGCATTGTGCACTAAGACTTAAAATAGAAACTTTTGCCACCATGTGACTAAGACAAACAGAAGCATGTTTGACAAAAAAGGTGCATAGAGAATAGGGGAGTCAGGATGGCCAAGTGGTTAGCGCTTGTGCCTCCCACCTCTGTGGCCCCGGGATTGAATCCTGGATTGTCATGTGAGCTAAGATTTGTCGATCTTCTTCTTACCCCAAGAGTTTTACTCTGGGTTCTCCGGTTTTCCTCCCTCCACAAAATCGACTGTTACGCCGAGATGTGTGCCATTGAGCAATTAAACAAAAGCCATTGGCTTGGGAGAATGGGCAACCACTCCCATCGTAACGATGATAAATAAAGTTAGTTTAGAACATAGTAATCTTGTAAATAAAAGAATCATTTTTCTTGTTTAATTCTAAGTTTTTGTGATTGGTTCAAAACATTGCACAAGACACATCTTAATTTTACAATAGCTTGTTTGTTTGTCAGATTAGGGAGAATTCCATACAAGATCAAATTGTTTTTGCACTAGGCCCCTTGGATTAACATTATATAATCTTCCTTACCTGATTGTAAGAGCTGTGTCAGTACATCGGCTATTCTTGGCAAGTGTTCTAGAGTGTCCTTACACAGGTCAGGGAGTCCTTTAATGGCCTGTCGTCTGATCTGATTATAAGAATTTTATAGTTATCCAATTTAAAGAACTGATTAAATCCAAGTACTGAATTAAAAACAAAAATAGTTTTATATCTGTGAGGACCCATTTGAACTTTCAGTTTAGCATGTGATTGTAATTCTGACTAATGGTTTGTTAATTAATGTCAAATAGTTTTACAGAGATTGGAAGGGAAATATCAGGAAGGAGTTCGTTACACAGGGCAAAAAAAAAACAGCAGCTCAGTGGCTAAGTGGTTAGTAATGATGTTTGACAAATGTAATCCTTTTGTCACAAGTTTAAGCTCTGGCAAGACCACAGTTCTTGAGCAATTTTAGACAATTGAAGAGTCTAGTGCAAAATCGATGTAACTGACTATACCAAAAAAAAGAAAAAACTTAAAATAAATGAAAAAGCAGGTAAACTAACTAGCCTACTTCCCCTTCTGCTGCTGTTGTTATATGGGCATTTCAGCAAAATGGCGTGGCAAAATGACTGTTATTCTCATGCATAATCAAATTTCTGGTTTCAACCATTGGTATTGAGTATATAGAAGTATATCCCAATGGCTGGGACCAGAAATTCCGTATTCACCAAAATAACGCACTTGTCTAGCACAGATTTCCTAAAGAGGGACTTGTGAATGATTAATCAAACTAGTTACTAGTCTTTGATCATTATTGAACAGAACTGCTGACTCGAAACACCGATTCAGTGATCCTGGTTCCACCCATTGGAATATAGTGCTTTTCTTGATTAATGGCCTAATGAGTTCTTAAGCTTAGGAAGTAAAACTGGAGATATTTCATTGAAAACAAGAGATTTATACAGGCACTCTGGAGCATATTTCAGATTGGTAGACAAAGCATGACCCGACCAATGCCAAAGGCCGGCATGCCCCCACAAACATTTCAAATTATTTTCATGCAATTATTTCTATTAGTCATAAAAAATGTAATTTGTCAAAGTTTTCATTGTCAATTTTTGTTAGTTTTCTTCAGCAAAATTATTGTTTGGGCTAAAGCCAGCCTAGCCTATGGCTCTGTAGTCCCTGTATAAACATTTTCTTCCTTTTTATTTGAATATGAAGCCAGACATAATAGTGTCTCAAACATGGATTTCTATTTCTTTATAGTAGTTAACATTAAAAGAAGGTTTGCGTTAGTCAAAACAAAGTATGAAAACTTGAGCCCCCAAACAAAACCCAATCATATTTGCTTCTAGTATATTTGCGTTGACTGTTTCAGGGGGCGACTTTTATACAGGAAGACACAATTCGTAAAACAATAACGACTCACGCTATTCTGTTGGAAAATTAAGCGTCAAAACTGATCAACGATCAACAACAGGAGCCCTATCAACGCATCAGAAAACCAAAATAAACCTTAATTGAACCGTCACTTAACTCGACTAAATGGTGTAGTTTTTAAAACTTACAACATTATCTTCGTCTTCACAAAGGTCCAGCATCGCATCAATAGCGTTTTCTTGTAGTTTTGGAAAAAACTTGAAAAATCTGGTAATGAATTGAGAAGCAAGTCGTTTCTCGCCGGGAGTTCCCTTTACGCAAGCAAGAATTGCTGTGTACGAACTTTCGTGCTGTGAAAACAAAATCACAAATTAGATTAATCAGAGAGGAAAGTTGGGTTACCGTAGTTATAACCCTTCCTAACAAAGTACATAGAGGCTTGACACACTCACTTGCAGCTTCTGACATATCAAAAACTATTTTGACTAAGATGTCAAACAAAGCGACATGTCTGACTTTTGCTCACCTCAGATGCTTGTTCCTTTGCATCGGCAAGCGTTCCAAAGTGCTTGTACAGTTCTTCAACTCCCCCCATGGCTGCAAAAAGGCTTCTAACAGTTAAACAGAAGGATAAAGAACCGATTTTTAACTACCAAGCTAAGCCAAGCCGCAGCGTCTCTATACTCGTGCACGCTTCCTGCAACGTCGTTGAAGTCGGTCAGCGGCTATAATTACCACTTGTGAATACTTGGTGTTGTACATAATTGTTGTGTCCGTATTCTGAAAGCTCGTTTTGTAATTTAGTGTCCATGGAAAAAACTATTTGTAGCGATGTTGCCAAGACTAGAGATTGAAAATTCTTATTATTACTTTTTTTAATGCCTGACCAATAGCCCCTTCAAGGTGAAGGCCTGAATACCGCTACTAAGCCAATCCTTCCCCCCCCGGCCTGCCTCTCGTTTTTTGACTATCCTATTTGCGAGTTATGACAAGTGTTCTCGACTATCAAGGGCAAATGTGGAATATCTAGGGAAATTGCGGGGATCGCTGTGTTTTTGAGACAATTTTGGCAGGCCACTGCTTGTTTTTCACTTTTTGGCACTGAGTTTTTGTTTTTTCATCAGACCGAAAGCCGGTTTTTGCTTCCATTATAGACCTGTCCGAACCGGATGGGGGGATAACAATTTTCGTGTCACTCGCAGCTCCCATGTCAAAATAATTTTGAATTGAACACTGTCAGCCCTTCGCTACTCTGGAACCCCACCCCACCCCCTCCCCCCTCATCCCTCTGCAAGCTTCTACGGTATGCTCGCAGCCCTCCCTCCCCAATATCAATTTCATTCCAACGGGCCTGCACTGTATTGTCTCTCTCTCCATCGTTGTCAAGCCCTCGGCTGAATTGTACCCTAAAAAATTGTTCTTACAACTTCGGGCAAACGTTCATTCCAGAATTCTCAGCTTAAAACGTCCATTTCAATATAAGACAAGTCCCGAAAACTTTCCAGTGTTAAAACCTCAATCAGCAGCAGATCACAATAAATATTTCCATTTGTGCATTATAGCAGTATTTTGTTGAGCGTACGAAGTCACTTGTTCAATACATTGCGAGCTTAGCTAGCAACTTCTATATGGGGACATTTTAATGTTCACTTTTCACCATTCAAATCTGTCCGATACCAGAAAAATACTTAATTTAATCAACTCCCTGGAAGCAGATACAATTACCCACAATTCAAGCTCATTCTCGAAGTTTTTCCATCCCTCAGTACAAAGGAAAACACCCTGGAAACGAAGTCTTATTTACTGCTGCATCCGGTACATCAATGCTCAAATGCAGGAGGCTCAGGTTCTACTGTCGATCCCGCAAGCCCTCATTCTCGTCCTCAAAGTCCACCGCTTCTCTTAGCCGGCGGGGCCTTCGCACCAGAAAACGTTTTCTCGTGCAACAACCAAATGGCCCCGCCGGCTAAGAGAAGCGATGGGTTCTAGGGACAAGAATGGCGTCTTCTCGGATGAGGACGTTAAAACCTAGGCCCATGGATTCCTATAATTGGGTTGTAAAACCCTGGGGCGGATACGGGGGAGGGGGGGGGGGGCATTACAACCCCCTTTTTAAAACTTCCGAAAAAAAACCAGAAAGACTCGATTTATCAATAACTTGTCACAAAATATTCGCAAGTTTACATTAAGGGCCTGCGAAATACCGTTATTGATGCGCAAAGAATATGAGCAAATCGCGGTGGGTTGAGAGGCACTCAACACTTGAAACCATATTCAGATTGTACGCATTTATTTTCATCACACCGAATGCCAATCTGTGAGCCGTCGAATAACGATACGATCGCTTCTATTCGAATGACGAGGAATGGAGCTAAGTTGCTAAAACGAAGACTCTTCCAAATGAACTTTGAACACATCTTGAACTTTGTCCGTGCGAAGATGTTACAGCCCACATACTATGCCCAGTTGTCGACGTCACGTCTTTTCAATGTCGCCTTTTAGATGTTTTAAATTTGGTTTCAAAAGATTGAAGATGTTTTTTTTCACCTTTTACAAAGGCACTCGCGCTGAAATTGACGTGAATATCCGCCCCTCCCCGCTATTAAAATCCTGTGTCCCCCCTGAAACTTGTTAGGTTTTCCGACTATTCAAGAGTGGTGCAGACAAACACACCTTGACAACAGTTTTGTATTACGGTTTTTATTTCAGCAACGCTTCTTTCTTTCTAATGATACAAGTTTTAGCAGCTAGTACAAGTAACTAGTGTTCAAAACATTACGTCTCCTTTTTAATCTTAGTCACGCAAACGACGAGGTGTAAATCATTGCTGGTTCAGCTCCAGAATTTACGAAAGTACTGGTCCACGTGTGTTGGGTAAAATAAACTGCAACGAAAACATGCATGAACGTTACTTGAGTCACATGGAATGCGTGACATCCATAGATAATATTATAAATTATGTTACTTGTAGTCACACGGAATGTGTGACATCCATAGATAATATCATAAATGATGTTACTTGTAGTCACACGGAATGCGTGACATCCATAGATAATATTATGAATGATGATACTTGTAGTCACATGGAATGCGTGACATCCATAGATAAAATTATGTCCCACTCCCGAAGGGGGTACTTGGGGGATGAAAAGGTGGGGATGCCCGTCCGATAAGTCCCCATAGAAAAGTTTCTTACCCATAACAATACCTGTTGGTTTAAAAAAATACCCTATAAAGAAATACCAATTAAAAACAAAGACGTGCACTTAATAGGGCATTCGCCACATGACTTTTCGCTTATATTTTACAGATGTTACCAAAACAGTTTAATAGATTCACATTTTTCAACTGCATAAAATATCAGGTTAAACACAGATTTTTCTTTAACAGCCCCTAAAAATACTGGACTGCCTTTTCAAACTTCTAAAAAATACTACAGTCATGCATACTACCCGAACTTAGGGAGTACCCCCTCCCCACCCCAGTGTCCCTTTCTAAAAACTACAGTTTTTAGTTTTCAAAGAGAAAGAGATACAAAGGAAAGTATCAAAAACTGTTAGGGGATTCAGGATGGCCAAGCAGTTAGCGCTCGTGCCTCCCACCACTGTGGACCCGGGATCGCGTCCTGGTTTCCGCATGTGTGAGATTTGTCGATCTCAATCTGACTCCGAGGGTTTTTCTCCGGGCTCTCCGGTTTTCCTCCCTCAACAGAATCAACACCCAGCTAATTCTATCTGGCTGTGGAGCTGCACTCCGAGGTCATGCATGGGCCGTATAGCAGCAGCAGTATGCGACTTAACATGCTTTCGGTCTGACCTCGTTGAGCTGTGTCCTTCGCAATTCAGTACATGACTGCAAGTAAGGGCGACTAGCTTGCTAGATATTATTACTATTATTTTTTAGTATAAGTAAGGTGAGAAATATTGATGTAATAATAAATAAAACTCATTAAGACAGGAGTTTAGAAACGTTTCAAAACCAAAGAGCTGCTCTGGTAGTCACACAAAGTCAAAACCAACCAACACACTATCAAATGCTGCATCCTGGAGCTTGGCTAGAACAATAGGTAAGGCACTACTGATTCTAACACCTTATTATTTTAAAGTGCCTATGGCACAAAACATTTTCTTGTCTCAGTGGATAGATCTTGCTAAATGAGGAATAAGCTATGGGTGAAAAAAAACTTTTATGATTCTAGATATTAGCACTTTAATACTGCTTTCAAGTAATGACATCACTGCATGTACATGCAAATTTTTTCAAAAAAATTCTGCTGCCTATTCATTACCTTAAGATAAATTTGAGCCAAACTGGTGATGTATCTTGATGCTTTCCTTAAGTTTGGCTTGAATGCGGTGATGTTATCACTTCAAACATGGGCATGGAACCGGGGGGGGGGGAGGCTTTAAACTTTAGGCTTTAAAAGACACGGTTGTTTTGCCTATGCCTTAAATGAGTCAGCTTTAGTGAAACCTGTGTAGAGTGTCATATGTGGCTGGGAGAGCTTTAGGCCTGCCAGTGGTTTTGCTGAAGAAAACAGAAATTGACAATGAAAAAACTGACAAAAATTTGCTTGGACTGATAAAAATAGCACTTTTCCAGCAATTTCAGAAGTTTGAAAGTTCAAAATTTTCTGGGGGAGCATGTATATGCCTCTGGACCCCCCCTGCAAAGCTTGCGCCTGCTCTGCTCATTGGGTCATGCTATGGATGAGCTTAGACCCTGATATATATGTGTTCCATAGTCACTGATTTTGGTAAAGGATGGAGCTTGCCTTGAAGTTTGCGGCCCCCCTTTCCTTGGATTTCTGGATCAGCGTCTTGATTTTATGAATTATTGTACTCAATATAAAGCAGAGTGATCAAACTTGATAATTTACTGTTTGTTCATCTTTTTGAAATTTCCATTGTGCCCCCAATAATTTTTTGCTTATGGATCTGCTGCCCATGTGAAAACGCTAAAAGTTAATAATTTGAGAACAATAAAAGATTTCAACAAAAAATTTTCATCCCTATCCCTCATTTAGCAAGGTCTATTGACTGAGATAACAATATTTTTTATAACATAAGCACTTTAACTGGTTATAAGATCCTGTGATTGGTTGCTAGGTACAGAGATATAACCTAATATAGTAGTATGTTGAAGATACTTACACACATCACCAGGTTCAAGCATGATCTCAAATGGATCGCACTTCTCTGAGCACTCGGCAATTGGCTTTAACTGACATAAAGTTTTGCCAGTTATCTGAGCAACCCACACATTCTCAAACGCTGCCTTGGGCTGTAAGAAAAATACTTTGTTAAGTTCACAAAAAAACAGCACTAATGATTGGAGGAACAGGTCTGTTGGCAGAGGGTTGCGATGAGACTGCCAAGGTCTACTTTTTTGTAAGTTAACTGTTTTTAAAAGGCATTTTCATCTACATGCACATAACTAAAAACCAAATCAAGTGGAAACTTGTCTAAAACACATATTATACAGTTCTGTTCTGATCACTGTTTGTGCAGTACCAAAGAAATGAAGCAAAAAATAACTGTAAAGAATACTTGGCCAATATAATGATTTTGCATTTTAAAAAATTGAATTTGGTTTTGGCTGCCTACACTAGCACATTTCAGTCTCATGCAGTCACTGAGCCTAATTTTCTAAATTTCCCTCGGGACCCTAGAGTCTCGTGCTTTCAGCACTTATAGAGTTAAAATGACAAAAAAATTGATGTTGAGCACTTTGAAAAATCACTCAAAACAGTTTTTGCAGCAATGGGAATTTGCCTTAATTGTAAATTCACTGCAAAATTTATTTTTAAAACCGGTTACAACTGTTCCAGCAAACATTACTTGTATACAGATCAACTGTATAATGAAAGCAAAGATAAAACTTTTGTTTTTGATATTTTAGACTAGTTAGAAGATTTCCAGGGTTTCTAGCATTTCAAGAAAACAGAATTTCCTGATTTTTCCCTGATGAAGTCTCAAAATTCTATGATAATTATTTCAACTCATTTCAAGTCTCACAATATGTCTTCTATGTTGTGAACTATTAATTTGCAGTACACAATCATGTTTAAAGTTAGAGGCTTTATCTAGGCCATGCGCCACAGCTTCTTGTACTACAGTCACAGAGGCTACATCAAAAAACCACCATAGCCTGTCATCCAATGGATATGTTCTTTTGATTAGCAACAAAGTATAACAGACTGACTACTTTCGATTTTTGGGCCAATCAAAACTCCCTGACTTTTCCCTGATTTCAGGCATTTTTCTCAAGTTCCCTGTCTTTTCCCTGACTGGAAAAAAGTAAAATAATTTTCCATGATTTCCCTGACGAGCTGGGAACCCTGATTTCACTTCAGTAGTACTGTTAACAAATTAAAATGAACTGATCAACTCCTTTTAAAAATTGATATCACTGGGAAATGAGAACTCACAAGGCCTACACTGGTGCTCTCTTGTCCTACTGGCTGCAACAGATAAATAGCTTTATCCAGTGCTCCCTCAGTGTGAATAAAGTATGGCCGGGGAAACAGATTCCTCAATTTTCGAAAAGCTTTTCCATAACACATTTTCCTGTCAACAAAAATATTTGTTTTTAGTACTAAAGGAAAAGTTATAATTGAAAATAAAATTTGGTATTAAGATGTTCAGACTTCAAGGGGAATGAACTAAAAAATCTCTCTGATCTCTCTGACAGTTTAAAATAATGTTACCAAAAACATTTATTAATAATTACACTCAGTTACAGTAGTTCATAATCAAGCTATTAAGAGTTTTTCTATTATCATATTCCACTCATGGCATCATTGTCAACTTCACCAAAATAATTAATAATTTTAATTTAAATAATGATAACAACACAGTCTTCATATACTCGCTCAATTAAATCAAAGTCTGTTAATTGGCTCTCTCACTCCGTTTCAAAAATCTCGATCTGGTAATAAAATGTTTTGAGTTATTAATATTTCTTACAGTAGTTCATTAAAAGTGAAGGTGGCGAAGACTTTACATTCAGTCGCCCAATTCTGCCAGATTTTTAACAGTGTCTGTATGGCTTTTTTAGGACTTTGATTTTTGGAATTTTCCTTTAGCTTATCAACTTTGCCTGCCATTTTACTTTCTTAACATGCTCAAATCTAAAACTTGCAGGTGCTTTCAGAGCAACTTCTAGATTGTACTCAAACTTCTGTGTTGCACTCAATCTATAACCTATTTAAGTGGTCACAATTATTCAATCAGAAATGAGAAGTTTCACTAAGAATATAATAAACATAAATATTATTATAATCATCACCACAATCACTATCATCATTAAAATCATCATTAACATCATCGAGCATTAATTTTGAGAGTTTATAAACTTATACACTAGCCTTTATCACTTTAGGTAACCTTTTAAGCGATTTCAATGACATCATCATCATTAACATCATCATTATTTACTCACCACCCTACAACCTGTCCTTCGGCTTTGTCATGCTCCCATTTCTCCAGCAGTTCTTGTAAAGATTTAGCAGTAAAATTTGCTCCATCTGTGTACAGCTCGCAGGCATCTAACTCCATGTCTTCGCGGTTCAGTTCATAAAGTTTCTTAATGGTATCCAGGCCATGAACTATGTCACTATAACCACTCACATTCTTTACCTTAACAGACAATCCTGGGTCATAGAAATCTTTCTTGAACCCCAACTGGGACAGGTTGTGGCTAATTCGGGTTGGGATTTTAGGAATATTAGCACAAACTTCACAGTCAGGTTCATCTGCACCATATAAAAATAATATTGCAAAATAATATTATATAACATCTTTTATATGTCCAACACGTAACATCGAGCATCTGTCTTGATTATATTCTGCTTGGCTTTCAGCTTACAATTAAGTTTGCTGGACAGGAATTGTTCTGATACATTCATGATGACAGATAAAATTTCTATCACTACAACTACACAGGGGCGTATCCAAGGGGGGGGGGCAGGCTTCTCAAAACTGGCCAGCTGGCGGCCGAATGAGCCACCTCTTTCAGCCATTTAGATGCCTCTAAAAGTTGCAAAACCACTTCAAACAAGCACAGAACAATGCACGGGAGCTTTTTAATAACTCACAATGTGCAACTCACAACTCTCAACTCGCAACTCACAGATTAGATGACCTCCAGTCGCTTACATTGTGGCTTTAACCTTCTCCTCCAGGTCATTTTGAAACCCTGGGGGGAGGGGGGGGGGTCCTGGGATGCCTGTAATCCCCTGTTTTCTAAGCCTTTTTTAACCAAACAACTTTAGCCAGGTGGTGAAAACACCAATGCCAAACTGGTGTGCACCCTCACTTTTCACTCAACACAGTTCTCTCTATTAGTATGATAGGAATGCTCACGAGAATTTTCTTGGGGATCAAAATCAACAATTTGGTGTTTTAGAGGTTTTGTTAAAAAAAATTCAAGGTTAGAAAACAGACTACATTTTCAGGAGCGCAAAACAAATCAACAACATTTTTTTCTGCACTTCCTTACGCCTTTTTTAAAATTGATGCTATAGTATGAGGTATATTTCAGGACCAAAAATTTCTATGCCTTAGTATTTTTAGGGTCATTTTTCACATTTCTGAAGCATCTCTATTCTTTAACCCCAAAGCACCCCCCCCCAGGGGAAGTTGATCGTACCTGGGATGTATGCTGGATTATCAACAAGGCAATCCCAATCCTGTGCAGAGGAGAGGTCAAAGAAATGATGAAATGGCAGTGCAAGATAGCGAATCATCCGTAGAAGTGGATACTGTGCCTCGCTCCACCGCTGCCCAAGGTACATTGATGCAGACTTGTTGTGGGAAAGATAAATGGCACCAGCAGTGAGGGCGACCATAAAAACAGCAAAAATAACAAACAGAGACATGAAACAGATGCAAAAATATGACATCTTTTGGTTCTTGCTCCTTGAAAGCTTTGGTGTCACTGCATGTTCTGAATCTACAAACAAGATGAAATAATAATTGTTTAACTAAATGAGATATTGAACTTAAAAGTTGTACATGTAGGGATAAATCTATATTTAGCCCTTTCTTTCAGTCCTGGCCCCAGGGTCCCCCGACCTTTTTGAAACATTCCATTCACTATTTGACCATGATAACTTTTTGTAATACTGTATTGTATGTTAATGTATATTAAATATATATACATGTATATATCATTGTAATTTTACACTTCATATATTTTGTTCTTTTCGGAGAAACTAGCATACCCATTGATATGTTAAACCCAAAGTAAAATAAAGTGATGTACGTATGTATGTAATACATGTACATCTAACTTCTCCTTACATAACTAAACATTTTCAGCCCTAGCCAGTTTATCAACATCTAACTTCTCCTTATATAACTCAACCCTTTCAGCCCCAGTCAGTTTATCAATATCTAACGTCTCCTAAGTACATAAAACAAATACAAAATAAGACACTTGGTAAGGAGAAATTGGATTTGATCAAAAAAAAGCAACTACAAACAACCAAGGTCAAATTTGACCCTAAAAATGTTTGCTGTCTCTCTGCCACTCCCTGAGACGTCTTGAAACCTTCAACACTACATGCACAAGTATCTTTGGTGAAATCCACACATTCTGTAAAATATTGGGTTGACCAGTCATAAAGCTGCAGGTCTGGGTTGTTCAAAGGCTGGTTAACTTTAACCCTGGGTTAAGCCAAAATTCAAGAAGTAGTTTCTTCTCTGATGAAAATTTTACAGTTCTTGAAATACTGTTTAGATTTACCATGGAAAAAAAACTTGTCAGTTCGAAGTCAGTCTCTATAGGGCTGAAAACACGAATTCAAGTTAATAAATTTAACCCGGGTTAGTGCTAGTCGGTTTGGAATAACTGGGCCCAGAGCAGTTAAATCAAACACGTCTGGACCTCAGCATGAGTAACCCTCACTCTGTGTTTAATTCGCAATATAATTCATTGCCAAAGTTGAAACGACCAAAGCGACCTACTAATATGTTTGGTTCCATTTGTTGCTTTTCATTTTTTTATTTCATCAACCATATTTAAATCGTGTTTGAAGTGATGAAGCATTACAGGAAACACTTAAACAAATGAACAAAACCCACAAAGTTCTCCAGACAAACTTCAACATACCAATGAGTTTACTTACTCTTCTTACCTCCAAGCGCCTTCATGATGCATTTATCTATCTCCTCATCACTAAGCCCAAGTGATTCGCCTTTCTTTCTCAAAGCTTCCAGTTGCTTGGCCAAGTCAAACTCCTTTGTCGCTGCCATCTTGTTCCAGCAATTCACAAGCAATATAAATACGTCCGCATGCAGTTGTTATCTCCTCGTTACCAGGCTTTCCTACCGCGCGCTCGCAGGGCAGCTGAAAAGGAGCTCCAAAGTCCCGGGGGGGAGGGGAGGATATACTCCCTTTGTTGGGATGGCAGATGAGACCGTCGTATTTTAAACTGTCAGTTCGGTATTTTTTTAGGGGTTGTTTAAGGAAAACCTGTGTTAAACTAAGAGCCTGGTATATTTTTTTTTTGGAGGGGGAGGGGGGGCTACTGGACTGCTTGCAATCCCGTGTTTTGATAGCAAACTTGCGTACTGAACAAGAAGTTAAGACAACTGTCCTGTCCTTTTGCAAACGTCCCATTATGCGTGCACCTTTATTCATTGCACACAAATTCAGCACAACACTCACAAGGGACCATAGCGCCAGCCTGCTACTGCTAGCTATCCAGGGAAAAATTTCAGCTTTCAATTGATATTTTTCGGTTAATTTTCAAATCGAAAGGTATTTTCTAGGGTGGAAAATTTCTATTCCTTGGTATTTGGGGGAACTTTCTGACAGTCTTCCCTACCTTTTTGAGTCAGAGTAACCCCCCCCCCCCCCCAACAGGCTCCAAAGAGGCAAAACTCTACAAGGGAGTCTGGGGCCACGTTCTCCCAGGAAGTTTTATAAGTTTGGTTGTCTGAGTCTAAAACAAAAAAAGGGGAAAACATCCATTTTTTTAACTACAAAACATCCTTTTTTAACCAAAGTAAGAACAACATGAGTTTTGCTTAATTTCACACAAACACAGTATCACAAACCAAACTATAGTATAATAGGCATGTTCACTAGCGTGTTTTTGATCTTGCACTTTTTAAAAATCACTTCATAGTGTCTTCAGTTAAGTGCCTGTAGAAGAAGTTGAATTTTTAAATAGTTGGTTAAAAACCCCATTGTTTTTATGGATGGGTGGGAGGGGGGAGGGGGAGGGGTGCCCTTTACACCACCCTCCCTACAGGCCTTGATTTAAAAAATCCCATAATTTTAGAGGGGTGTCCATTGCATCCCCCTTACTTTTGTCAGAAAAGATTTAAGACTTTTCTCAAAACAGGAACTTCTCAATGTAACTTCACAGGATTTCAAAAATATTTTGAACGAGATTGTGACAAAAGGGCAATGGAAAACGACATTGGGAGTCAGAGTAGGAAAGAGGGAAAAGGGAGGGGAGGGGCTCAATATCAGAAATTCATAATATTTCTTTTGCCTAAGATCAGCACGTGTTCAGGGGAGCGACTTATTTGGAGAATTAATCAAGGCTACACAACTGGAACTGAATTAAGTCTTTGAAGACTGTAAATAAAGCTTTAAAATGCAACAATTTTCGACAGTCTTAACCCTTACAGCCCCATGCAAATTATTAACCTCCAACTTCTCCTTAGTACATAACTCAAACAAACAGTAGAATTGGTAATGAGAAGCAAGGAAATGATCAAGTGAAATAAGCTATGGAAGTTGAAATGCCAAATTCTTCCAAACTGCTTATATAGGAAGTATGGAATTTAGTTGGAAGAATTTAACAACACATCACTTGTTGTGCTTGGGGCCCAAAGGTTTAAATGAAAAAATTAATGTTTTTCAACTTTCAACAAACTCACATTTGATTCTCAATCTGACTCATTTCCCAAACAGTGAGCATTGCCTGGTTTACTTTACATTTAGCAAGCGTTATCATTAATTGAAAGATCTTACCGTCAATCTTTCTTTGTACATTCCTGAGAGGTAAGTACTCTAATACTGAATTAGCTCCAACTTTTTGTGTCTTTCAAAGAACTCTAATAATTTCTCTCAACCTGCTACCAGCTCATGTAATATTGATACCCTTTGAAACACTCGTATCACTAGTTTTATTTAAACAATGGGATTAACTACCTACTGAGGACAGAATTGTCAAATAAACATTTTTGGTCTTAGTTCAAGAACAAGGAATACTTTTGAAACAAAAGAGTAGACAATTGATTCTGCAAACTTACTTCTAAAGGGATCTAAAACTAAATGTCAATCAACAGGTTTTCAAACGCAGAGTTTATCTATCCTTTTCAAAGTTATTCAAACTTACAGAAAGACAAATAGTAATAAAATGAATTCCTTTTCAATAGAATATACACCCTTCCTCTAGATGCTTATCTCTGGTTTCTGTTGTTTTAAGCAGATGAGAGATACTCCCCCTGTATGGACTATTAATCTAACACAGGTTGGCCCAACACAACCCGCTAGCGGTACCTCTTCTTCTGGGCTGGCAACGGTAGGTTCGGCCACTACAATCTATAAACTC
>JAOBAT010097046.1:0-16550 GCA_026413305.1 Hydrozoanthus tunicans | reverse complement strand
CTTTCCGGGCCTATTATCAAAACACTAATTGCAGAAAACGATTTAACAAATCCGTTTAAACAACACGGAAATTTGGATAAGCAATGAATGTTGTTAAATTTGTTGAGACTTTTTATGATCCTCAAATCCAACCCAATTCCAAAGCAAAGCAGTATGCTGTTGTAGTTACTACAAAGGGGGTTCAACGTTCATCACTTGAACTGATGTAACAAGGACTTTCAAAACTAAATTAAATTTCAAGATCTAACAAAAGACTGTGGATTACTTCTTTATGCGTTTCTTGAATGATCCGTTTAAATAATTGCGTTTCCCTTTTCCGATGAATTGAATCTGCTGTGTAAAGGCCTGCCTTTGGCTAGTTACTACATATTTAGACGGAAACTTAATTGAGCTCCAAGTGTTTTATATTACAAAATTAATGATGAAAAATACTGAAGTCCTCGATGATCAAAAAAGAAAACTAATTTATTTGAACAATGCCATGATTCAAAAACATTCTCAGCGTTTGTAAAGTTTACAACAAAACAGTTAGTCCATGGATAAATAGAGAGAGATTTTGGTTGGGTAATTATCTTAAGAAAACTGACAAATCAGTTCCATTAACTATTCTACACCTTAATAGCACAATATGTGTGTTTGCTTGATTTGCAAACGACATTCGACATTGCCGAGAGCTTACCTGAAATCGAAAGAGGAAACAACAGGATTAGGCAGCCTATCCAACTGACTGTGTGTAAAAACATATTTTTATACGGAAACGATTGGAGCATCTTTCATCCACACAGAATAAACATAATCACTTTTCCATCAAAGGAACGAAAAGACGAAGTGAAAGCATTTTAGTTTCCGTCATCACAATAAACAATTAATATTGCTGTCTTCAGCTCATGACAGTTATTGTCACTGTTATTGTAGATTAATCACGCTATAGTTAAATCTGTGTCATGCCCAATATCAATAGGTCAAGGGCAGAGAAGCATTTGCAACCATTTAGCAAATCATGCATTTACTAAAGTTAACTTGTTAGGAACAAACAAGTTTGAGAAGCCGCCAAATATACCTCCTTCGTTGTTTTTGCTCTTTCTTAAAGGAGCAATGTGCCAATATGGGAGACTAAGTTCAAGTCTACTTCAAATGTGTTCGATATTAACTGAAACAAACAAACGTTAGTCATGATCAGTTCATGTGGAGAACGAGAATCGCGTCCACGAGAAAGATTTGCAGTTAGTTTACACTGCTAACGTACTTCTGAGTTTTTTAACGATTCGCTTTTGTAGTTATAGCGTGTGAACTTGATTGTTTGTTCATAATTCTTTCGTTCAGATCATGAATTCAAAGATTATAATGTTTCGCTACAATCATTATAATTCAGGAATTGACCCGTATGTGTTTTTGTTTTCTTCTGTAGTTGACTCCAAACGTGGACCGCTTCCACAACGAAGCCCGAGATAGAAGCATGGGGAATCTCGAAGTCATTTAAACTTTTAGAAAAAAAATAAAAAGAATTATTACATAAATGATAGCGAAGAGGTGATATGTCGTTGTTCAGGTCAATCAATACAAATATATCAACTTCAGGATGGATAAAATGCAGTCCGATTTACCACTCTACGTTGAAGCAAACTTGATCTCTCACCAGAACCTAGTCTCCCGAGTCAGGACGTTGCTCCTTTGAACTCTACTTATAGGACGTTTTTACCGCAGCAATGAAAATAGATTTTTAATGTCAGTCCAATATACCAAATTACACAGGAGAGAAAAAAAGGCTTATTGATAGCATTTCAGAGGTCAATACCCCTTTTTAGTTGCAAGTTAGGTAGGATATTGTCCGTCATGCTAAACCGAGTGGTGGAACTGACCGGCTAAGAAGAGATTCCCTACACCGCGTACTTACACATAATCACACTTGTCTCTGTTATTAGTGAGAAATTTGACTCGTAGCCGCCTTAGTCATTTTTATTCCTTCCCAAGTTTACCATTTTTAAGGTTACCAGATAATTGTTGACATGTAAGTCTTTGTATGGTTCAAAGGTTTACCGTTTTTCGTGTTGAGTATCCGGATGATTAACAAGCCTTGCAACTCAAGCAGGGTTTACTTGGAATGCCTTAAAGTATCCGTTTCTGTGGCAACGAAAACTAATGCGACTCAATAACTCGGTGGAAATAAAGTTTTTTATTGGGTAATGGGAACGAAAAATATGATCGCGAAGATTTTTTGTCTTTTCATATCGAATCAATGTTAAAATATATTAGCAAATAAAACCAAATCTGTCGTAGAAGCGTAAAATCAGTTTTAGAGTAATGTTGAAAAAGCCTCACTCTGATAGCAAGAATGCTTTTGTTTTGCATTGTCATACTGAAATCAGCTCCATTAGAATGATGAGTTATGAAACTATGGAGGTGTATCAGTGCCATTATTCATATACAAGACTCTGGAATTCAAATTGTCAAATTTGGGTTTCATAACACCAACTTTGTTGTTAAGGAATTTTGTTTAATTTGAACTTCTAGAGAGCTCTATGGTGCAGTTGTAAATTGGACAGTAGCTGAACGGGAAAAACCCTCGCTGAATGTTTAAGTTACACACTTAAATACCAAACTGGCAATGTATAATATGCCAGGTACCATTGTATTCCACATAATTCTATTATCTTAGTATCTATCACTATTGTCATTATTATTTCTGGGTATGCCACACCATTAACAAATTAATTAAAACACTGACGAATGCTGAAGACGCTGCCGAAACAGGCCTGTTAAGAAAATCAAAGTTGTTGTATATATGTGTTAAAAACAAAAAAAACACTTGAGTTTTACTTGTTTGTTTTCCTTTTAAATAGGAATAATACATACATGCAATGACCGTTCTCTTATCAAATACTTTTTTGTTGGTTTTACCATTACTTCGATAAACGGATTTTGGATGAATACAAATCAGAGAGTAGTTTTGAGACGCTATGAGTTTAGTGCCACGAAGGGAGCACGTACCAATTGTGAATAACCTCGTAAAGCAGCACTCCAAAGCTCCACCTGCAAGAAAAAAGCTTGCAAGATTCAAAAGCAAAGGAAAAATAACCAAGTTAAAACTTGTAAATAAACAACAGATATGTGACAAAATCACCCGTCTGTGATTTTCGTTATTGGATCTTTATTGACGATACCAATGTTTAGTATCTCGAGTAGCAATCGCAACAGTCTATTGAACTGCGATTTCTTCGTTAACTTAACAATTCGGTTACACTTAACACATCGCTTTTTGTTGTGTATTTTCCAAACATCAAAGATTCATATGATGTCCATTTGACTAGTAGACGACCCTGAAAATGTTTACAATTTTTCTTTATGACTTTGAATTATCTTATGAAAAAAACTGCGGTCAATCAACTCTTCATTTTAGTTTTTTTTGTTTTTTATAAGGTGTCTCCTCAACCCCATGAATAACTTCTGTCCACAATGAGATACTAGAAAGGATTTTTTTGTTATTTTAAAACAAAAAATAAAAGTCATTTGAACAGAGAGTGAGCACTTTTTTTAAAAGGTTTTTTAGGCCACATTTGAACCAGTGGTCAAAAGGGTCTTGTTGCCTCTTAGTCCCTCTACTATATAGAACATTTCAACTCTAAATTTTGAACTCAACCTAATTTTGTTCGTATCTTTATTAGTCTGTTGTTAAAGTTACATGTGCCTCTTGTGTTACATTGCAATTTCATTGAACCACAAGAGTAGCGCATTTATATGAACTCGTATTTTGGCAAAATAATGATTAATCTAAATTTTGACATTCGAGATTTAATAAAACAGATCATTATGTATTGAAAGTTGGCATACCATGTTTTGAAAAATTGGTGTTATGAAACCCAAATTGGACCATTTGAATTCCAGAGTCTATTCAATGAATTTTGTCACTGGTATACCTCCATAGTTTCTCATCTCTTCATTCCACTGGAGCTGGTTTCAGCATGACAAAGCAAAAGAAAAGCATTCTTGCTATCAGAGTGAGGCTTTTTCAACATTAGTCTAAAATTTGTGACTCGGCACGCGAAAACATACCTTACGCTTTTCCGTTCGAACAGAAAAATGAACACCTAGTGAACGGTTGTTGAAAGCGTTCGAACGTTTTCTCAAAGCACTTACTGTAGCAGTATGGGTGTAGGCTTCCTCTACAGATTTGGTTTCGTTGGTTAACATATTTTAACATTAATTCGATGTGAAAACACACAAAATTTTAACGATCATATTTTTTGTTCACTTCACCAAATAAAAATTATGTTAACACAGAGTTATTAAGCCGCATTAGTTTTCGTTGCCACAGAAACGAATTCATAAAGACATTAAAAAGAAAACCCTGCTTGAGTTTCAAGGTTTGCTAATTATTCGGATACTAAACACGAATAACGGTAACCCTTCGAGCCATACAAAGACTTACATGTCAGCAGTTATCTTGTAACCTTAAAAATGGAAAACTTGGGAAGGAATAAAAATTACTTAGAGGTGCAACGAATCAAATTTTTCTCTAACAACAGAGACAAGTGTGATTAGGTGTAGGTACGCGGGATAGGAAATATCTTCCAAGAAGGTGAATCCCACCACTCGGTTTAGCATGATGGACAATATAACTTATCTAACTTGGCATCACTGCAGCTGAGAAAAGGCTCTTGAGCTCTTAAATGCTACCAATAAGCCTTTTTTCTCTCCTGTGTAATTTTTGTATATTGGACTGATATTAAAAATCTATTGTCATTGCTGCGGTAAAAACATCCTACAAATAGAGTTCAGAGGAGCAACGTCCTGACTCGGGAGACTAGGTTCTAGTGAGAGATAACTTGATTTCAGGTTGGACAAACTCGAAATAAAGTTTATGTCGTAGAGTGGTAAATCGGATTGCACCTTAGTATCCATCCTGAAGTTATATCTGTTTTTATTAACCTGAACAACAACATATCACCTCTTCGCTATCATTTCTGTCAATATTTCTTTTTATTTTTTTCCTAAACGTTTAAATGACTTGGAGCTCCCCCGTGCTTCTTTCTTGTCCCGATGGGCTTCGTTGTGGAAGCGGCCCACGTTTGGAGTCAATTACAGAAGAAAACAAAAACACATACAGGTCAATTCCTGAATTATAATAATTGTAGCAAAACATTACAATCCTTGAATGCATGGTCTGAACGAAAGAATTATGAACAAACAATCGAGTTCACGCGCCATGACTACAAAAGCGAATCGTTAAAAAAAACTCAGAAGTACGTTAGCAGTGTAAACTAACTGCAAATCTTTCTCGTAGACACGATTCTCGTTCTCCATGTGAACTGATCATGACCCACGCTTGTTTGTTTCAGTAAGTATCGAACATATTTTAAGTAGACTCGAACTTAGTCTTCCATATTGGCACATTGCCCCTTTAAGAAGGAGCAAAAACAACAAGGGAGCTATATTTGGCGGCTTGTCAAACTTGTTTGTTCCTAACAAAATATACTTTAGTAAACGCATGGTTTGCTAAATGGTTGCAAATGCCTCTCTGCCTTTGACCTATTGATATTGGGTATGACACAGATCCAACCATAGCGTGATTAATCTACAATAACAGTGACAATAACTGTCATGAGCTGAAGACAGCAATATTAATTATTTATTGTGATGACGGAAACTAAAACACTTTCCATTCGTCTTTACATTACTTTGGTGTAAAGGTGACTATGTTTATTCTGTGTAGATGAAAGATCCTCCAATCGTTCCTCATATAAAAACATGTTCCTACACACAGTTCGTTGGATAGGCTACTTAAGCCTATTGTTTCCTCTTTCGATATCAGGTAAGCTCTCGGCAATGCCGAATATCGTTTGCAAATCAAGCAAACACACATTGTGCTATTAAGATGTAGAATAGTTGATGGATCTGATTTGTCTATTTCTTAAGATAATCACCAAACCAAAATATGTCTCTATATACCCACGGACTAACTGTTTTGTTGAAAAACTTTACAAACGGCGAGAATGTTTTTGAGCCACGGCATTGTTCTAATACATTCGTTTTCTTTTCGGGTCATCGAGAACTTCAGTATTTTCATCATTAATTCTGTAATATGAAACACTTGTAGTTCAGTTAAGTTTCCAGCTAGTATGTAGTAACCTGCCAAAGAAAGGGCTTTAACAGGGTCAATTCATCGGAAAAGGGAAAAGCGATTTGCTAAAACGGATCATTCAAAAAACGCATAAAGAAGTAATCCACTGTCTTTTGTTAGATCTTGAAATTTAATTTAGCCCTTGTTACTTACATCAGTTCAAGCGAACGTTGAACCCCCTTATGTAGTAATCACAACAGCATATGCTGCCTTGCTTTGGAATTGGGTTGACTTGAAAGGATCATAAAAAGTCTGAACGAATTTAACAACATACATGGCCTATCCAAATTTCCGTGGTGATTAATTACGGATCTATTAAATCGTTTTCTGCAGTAAGTGTTTTGATAGTAGGCCCGGTGGAAAAAGAAAGAAAGGGAGGGGGGCGGAATATGCTTTTGAGACAGAAGGAGCACTGTCATTTAGAAGAGCTACACCATACATACCATGATAAAACTAAGGTTTATTGTATAAAAATAGCTAGTCATGGACTACTTTTAGATACGGCAATAAAACAAGCCAGAAGTGTCGATCCGGTTGTATCACACAAATACACACAGCAAGGAATGACAACAGTATTGCCTCAGACAAGGGGAAAACATAATTGTACTTCTGTTTAACCTTTCCTTTTCGCCGTTTTATAGCGCTATCTGCCGTCGACGCGTTGTCTTCTTGACTGATTTAGAATCGCAAGTGATTGACCTACGCTATGACTCGGTTCCAGGTTCCGTGCCTATTTGTTTGCTCGCCTGTGGTCATCCTCTCACAAACACAATGACAAAGTTGCTACCGCTGATATTAGCTGTTGCTACAAAAAATGTAAAAAAGTTTCTAAAGCGGAAGCACTAGAGTTTTGAAGAAAATTTCAGTAGCTTAGAAACTCGTATAAAGAAATTTAAAAAATTGAAATGCCAAGAATTGGAGTTGTGTGCAGGAATTGACTTCTTATCGAGCTAGTACGTAGTATAATTTTTTTTCATATTCCCAAACTTGTGGGACAAAAGCTGTACGTATCAAATTTCAGCACTTCAACCTTCTCGAGCATGAGAATGCACCAACCTATCTCCTGTTTTACCGTTAGTAACCCCTCCTTTAACCAATTTTTAACCTGACATTTGAAAAACGTTGGTCTCTGCTTGACCTGTCAGCTTAAAAACTCTATTGTAAAAATGATGCAAATCAACTAGTTGGTATTTTAAAGCCTTTTGCTATATTTTCCCAGTTGAATCAATCAGGTCCACTAATGATATTATGTTCGTCCTTCGACAAGAGTTGCAAGACGATTGATCTGACCGGACTATCAGGCGAAGCCACAAGTGCATGATCAGTTCTCTATAGGCAAACACACGCCTTCCTTTAAGTTCAAACTCTTTAATCAGCTGGTAACCTCGGTGTACAGACAACATCTAAAAGAAAATGTTTAGTTATCGAAGTCTTGCTTGGAATGATTTCGTGCTTTGTTAAAAAAAAAACACCCAGCCAGACGATACTCTGAGTCTCCTTAACGTTCACTTTCGGGAGAAAACTGTGGGAGTGAAGTTTTATTCCTTTCAATTTTTAGAAGCCGAGTGAAAATGCCGGTCTTTAGTTTTTTTTTGAAAGATGTTAAAAGCTTTATAGACTTTAAAAACTTGCCAAAATTTTTATTTTTTTGTAGAGAAAGAGTATTGAATGTTTGTTGTTAAAACCTTTTTTGCTTTTCAAGTAGCTTGGACTGTTCTATTGCTTTTGCTTTATGTTGTTTTGCTGTTCTCTATTTAATTTGTGTTTTCTCTTTACACACGTGTTTTTTTATAAATAGTCAGGGCCGCGTTCAGCTTCGTGGAAAAACCAAACGCTATTGTGTATGTAGCCAAGGGACAAACAGTTCGGTTGAAATGGACCTACACACTTGGTAAAGGTGACAAGCTTGAAGGTTTTACTTGGTTGACATTTGACCTCCCTGGGTCGACTGAAGATTTCATATTCCGTCTTGCTGTGAAAAGTTTGAGTGATGAAGTAATTCTACCTGATAAGCCCAAAGGAGTCAGATTGTACGATGGCCGTGTATCTATCAAAGACCAAGCGACATTAGAGATCAGGAATGTTACACTCGACAACACCTACAAGTGTATACCGCATTTCTTAGACAGTAATGGAGGTACACAGGTAATAAGATCAGCAGTGAGAGTTATAACTACGGGTAAGCTTGTGTTTGATACAAAACAGGTTAAAACTTAACCCTAAGAAATTCTGATTACATTATTTATCTATTATGAATTTTCTTCTATTTTTGTGGTATTTACCGAATTAAAACCTTGAATTATTAGAAGTATTGATACTACAGTCAAAGGTGTGCATATTACCGCCCTATGCCCTTAATTTCCCCATGAATTAGCACAACTAGCAGGTTTGACTTCTGAATCCAAACGGCGCAAATGAGCGAGTACGGTAGACGAACGGAAATTTCCACTAAACCGAAGAATAAATTGAGGTTTTCGAAGTTGTTTATTTTTGTTAGTCGTTTTCTTGTTTGCTGAAAGCCTTTTCATAGCAAAATACACAAAATTCATCAAATAGCTTGCTTCAATTACCTAGCAGAAGTACGTGTATGCAAGCTATTTGATTAATTTTTTTTTATAGCGTCAGACCGCTGACTAAATACGTGCATACTCATTAATTCTAGTTCAGTCAACAAACTCCCATCCAATCCTATCCAGACCGGCAGAGACCACAAACTGACCGCGATCGTTTTAAAGAGTCCCAAGTTTCTTGAAAATCATTCGACTGCGCCCAATTCTTGTGACTTTCTCTCCAAGTTGTTGGAAAAAAAGTCAAATACAATTTTGTTGTGAGAGTGTGCTGTTACCACGGTAACCTGTTTTTTTACATACCTTTTTATAATATCATTTATTCTTTATCACCTAAAACCAAAAACAAACTGAATAATCAGGTTCCCTTTTTACAAAATTGCGATACACTGTAGGTCACAACCATATCTACAAGAAAGCTTCAGAAACGTATGCACTGTTTTATTCGTTTGAAAACTTTTCAACAAAAGTTTTCAGTTTTGGATAAGTAAAAGTCGTCACGTCGAAGTCAATATAAAAACTATTACATCAATATTACGGTTCAGTTGAAATGGACCTGCACACCTCGTAGTGGTGATAAGCTTGAAGGGTGTTACTTAGTAATTTCAACAAGGCGCTACATAACAGAACCCAAAATTCTGTTTCTCCCGTTGAGAGACTTACTTTGTGTTATTCTTAAACCTTCCTTCGACAGCTATAGTTCTTTTTATTCACAAAAAACAAATGCAGCTTAAAGAAAGTGAAAATAGACAACTATTTTTTTCAGAACCACTTAAGATTGCCAAACCAAAAACGAAAAAATTCTACATTGAGAAAACCCAGGTCAACGTGACATGTAACGCAACCGGTAAGCCCACACCCACCGTGACATGGTTCAAGGTAGGAAGCAGTAGAGTGTACAGTAGAGGAGAGGGTTTTGCAACCCTATTGATTACCTCTGTGAGCAGGAACGATTCCGGTCAATACATATGTAGAGCCAACAATACTATTGAGACAAGAGAAACGGGAGGGTTTCAGCTGGTTTTGCACTGTAAGTATTCGCTGCAATTGTTTGCCGAAATTTAAGCAATATAGTTGAAATAGTTCAGCAATACTTTTCTATAGTTGTGCTCGGGTAGACATAAGAACGAGATGAGAGTGAAACTATCACGTAAGCGTAATGGTATCAACAAATTGTAATACACTGGTGCATTGTGTTAGTTTCTGGGTAAGTATAATAAATGATAAGTAAAACCATACCATTTGTAACAAACGCAATATTTTTTTCATACGCTCTTTCAGATAAACCTGAGATCGATCTATTTCACAGCAGCAATACAAGTTTTTCCTGGAACAACAAAGAAGTAATCCTTGTCTGCACCGCTGACGGACACCCATCTCCTACCTTTCAGTGGTTTAAACCAGGAGGCCAGCAGATCACTAGCAACGTATTCATGAAGGCTCGTGGTAGCAGACTGCTTATCAAAACAGCCTCTTCAGGGGACTATGGAAAGTATACTTGTCGTGCCACAAACATTGCTGGAAGTACTACCCACAACATTACTGTAAGTCAGTTGTGTAAGTATCAGTCACTAAAAGAAGCAAACGATCTCTGATTTGTTTGCAAACTGACAAGAAAGTCCGTAAAGCTTTAAAAGAAGGCCAGTTGGCTTGATCTTGAGATTAAGTCCCGCCATAAAGAATTTTTAAAAGCCCAACGGCTTTTTTTAAGCCTAGTGATCGATGATATACGAAAAAGACAAAAGTTAGGATTTAGTTCACATGTTGGTATTTTTTCTTCTAATAAAACAACTCGAAACAAAACGTTGTTAGAGTAGATTTTAATTTCATATCCAACAGATAAACCGAAGCATCCAAGGGAAATCATACTAAAAGAGAGAGATGCATCGTTTGTAAAACTTCTTTGGAAAAAACCAGCTGACAAT
This sequence comes from Hydrozoanthus tunicans, assembly GCA_026413305.1. NCBI lineage: Eukaryota > Metazoa > Cnidaria > Anthozoa > Zoantharia > Hydrozoanthidae > Hydrozoanthus > Hydrozoanthus tunicans. Next base: position 5,940 of record JAOBAT010097046.1, on the reverse strand, counting down.
GGAGGTAGTCCTATATTAGACTACAAAATAGAGTATCAGCTAACTGGAGCTGACAATACCAAAAAGGAACTGAATGAGATGGGTACAGAGAAACTGATAAACCAATTGAAATCAGGAACAACATACTCAGTCTGGTTGTACGCCAGAAACATTGTTGGGTACGGCGATGCTGCTCGTATAAGCTTTACCACAAAATCCAAAGGTAATAAGACTCAAGTATACACTTTGGATTAAAGTGCCTACAACAGTCATAATTATATTTGTTACCACTAATATATTTGGAAACTAAGGACGTTTAAGAAAAAAACGAGATCGGTCATATTCTCGGTTTTTATACACATTTGAAGTTCAAGTTTTGTTGGTTCACGACCGCGTTTTAGAAATTAAAATTTTGGGTCATAACGTCATTCCCGGACTTCTCTTGATTAAAACACGAGTGAAATAGAAATTTCGATTCAGAAATATACATTCCAATTCCTCAAACCTTTGTGTTTAGAAAGATCCATTTGCTCAGTTTTATAAGTCGGGAATGATGTCACAACCAAGTCCCCCAAAAACGCGGTCGTGAACCGAGATGTCTGAACATTTTGCTAGTTTGAGCCACAGTAGTAAAAGGAACAATTTGACCTAACTTCAAAAACTTTTAAATTGTGTATGAAATGATTTGATCCATAAAAAGTTGTTAGCGGTATATGAACTTTAAAGCAATATGTTCTTCCGTTGAGCTATAAAAATACACTTATTTTTCAATTCATGGTGTTGATTTATACGTTTTTATAAGTTGATCTAACTTATCAATGTTGAAAATCTTTATTTTGAGAAAGGCGACAAAAATGGTGTCCTCAACTCCCAGTATTGCATGAAATCGATTCTAAAATTCCATTTAGGAAGGCCTAGTATTCCCGTCTTAGAAGAAGAAGAAAGCAAGTTTTGTTCAACCGATTTCTTACTAACCTGGTCGGCTGCAGCTGAAAATGGAGGTGAAATCCTGAGGTACACTGTGTGGAGACGAGAGATTGCGAACAACGGGAAGATTGACCAATGGTTCCAACGGAACACCACAAGCAACTCACTGAGATACCTAATTTCTGGGCTGGAGTTTGGTAAGACCTACCAATTCGGCGTAACAGCTTGGAACGAGTATGGAGAAAGTGTCCTCTCTGCTCTCAAAAAGGCTAAGAACTGCCGTATGTATCTCTGGTTGATATATCAACTATATTCTCTATTTTAATAATTATAGCAAAGTTGTTTTTATAACCTAACTCTAAGCAGAAAAACTATATTCGAAGCAGTAAAGGGTACAAAAAATAAATCATTTCTTGTTGTAAAAAACTCGAAAACTTTTGATGAGCAATTAATATGTAACATCATTCGATAATTACCTGATCAATCAATATATTATAATTAGCCATAAAACGCACATAAACTTAAATCTTTTTCAATTATATCCTCTAGTTACAGGCAAGCCGTCTTCTCCATTGCTGCAGACCACTAAATCACAAGTACTCTTGAGGGAGTTCACTCTAAGATGGTCCCCTGCGGAGCCACGAGGTGGTAAAGTACATACCTACACCGTGTGGAGAAGAGAAGTTACTGATAACGGAGGGTTTGGTGAATGGGTGAAATACGACACGTCTGGTGACAATCTGATGTACAGAGTGACTGGTTTGGAGTGGTGTAAGACTTACGAGTTTGGTATTACGGCCTGGAATAAATATGGGGAGAGTGACTTTGATCCAAGCATTCTTAAAAAGATTAAGATAACTCCAGGTCTGTAAGGATTCGCTGTTTATGTTTTGAGGGCAACGTACACGAGGTTGTATGTTGTGTTTGTTTATGACTGCGTTTCGGCAATTTATAGATAGATCTAATTTCTTCACTGATACTATGTTTACCTCTAGCTTGCTTGCTTGTTTTGTATTTTCATTGAAAGTTTTTGCCAATCGCACGATTATTATACAAGAAAATGTTCTAATTCGTTGCAGGAAGCTTAAGACAAGCCCAGGCTCCTTGCACCAGCAATACAATCTATGGAAGCGTTATAGGCCTTCTTGTTGCTACCAATGTTCTACAGTTTCTTTATATTGTTTATATGAGAAGAAAGATGACTAGTGAGTACGGATTTTGTTTAGTTAAACGAATGTTTCTTGCAGAACGTTTTCATTTTCTAGACATTCTCTATTTCGAAAAGAAGATGATTACTAAGTTAAGTTGCGTCAAATAAAACGTGCATTTGTGAAACGATTAGGGAAAATCTTCCGGACATCTTTCCTCAGTGCCGTGAAACAGGTAATACCTCTAAAAGTATAAACGGTCTTCCAGAATATTTGTTTTTCCAGTTTTTAAAAAAAAATTTTTTGTTGAGATGACTCTTCTGTAACAGTTTTTACAATGCTGTTCATTTTTAGATTTAAGGCAATGATGATCATTATTCTTTTTAAAATTAATGAATATATATCAATTTAAAGACTCTGGAATACACCCTCCTCGTTCTCCTATTTCTTTATATTGTTGGTTCAATAACTTTCCAAACCGTTATTAGCCAGTTTGCTTAGTGCTTTGCAAATATATTTTTATTTAAATAAAGGGAGGACGTGCTTTAAAAAATCGTTTTTTTTTCTGATTCCAACGAACATCTGGTATATTTTGCTTAATGTAACTTTTTTCTGTCTTTGTAGACGCCGAAAAAAGGAAAAGGTAAGCTAACAACAATATGCAAAGCACTCGATGTTAGTTGTCAACAGTTCTCTTAGTGAGTATTTTGGTAAATGTAGTGATTGTTTTAGTGTTAAACCAATATAATTTTTACTTTTGCTTTCGTTTTTCTTATAGTTATTGATATTCCTGGAGTCTTAATTGACGTTATTAAATTTTCAGTCTCGAGTATTGCGATTCGCGCGTTCTGATTGTTTCATTCAATATCGGTTATCAGCACATTTTCGGAATTCACTAAATATGGAAACTGACTGCAGTGTTTGCAAAGCCAAAAAATAGGTTGTGAATAAAATTTGTCTGTTATTTTTAAGTATGGGAGAGTTTAGAGAACTAATTAAATTTAACTAAACAATTATTCCATTCGCGCTTGTTGGATATGAGATGACTTATAGCCAACTCGGCGCTTTGCGCCTCGTCGGCTATTTACCATCTCATATCCAACGCGCGCTCTTGGAATAATTGTTAAACATTTCCTCCATTCATTACTGTAACTGTCTCTTTTGTCAGCACTTTTATGTTTTACCGCATGAACTTCAATTCCTTGATTTTTTGCTGTTGTTAGTGTTATAATATTGCTACAACAGGTTGTTACAACGGCCGGTAACATTTTAATTCTTCTTAGTTTTCCAGCTGTCACAAGTGACATGGATCAATCGATGGAGGTTGGTTTAATCCCTTTGTAAACCATTAATAACTAGTTTGCTTACTGGTTTTGAAATCTATTCACATTAGCAATGAACGACTGTTTTCTATTCTCTTGCTACAATTCCAGAAGACTTAACTGTTTTTGTTTATTTGAAATGGTAGTATTTGCCAAAGTAAATAAATGGTTTAACCTCAGCTCTCTTACAACTTATGTATAAAGATGATGATTTTTCTTTAGATTCTTTTTGCTAAAAAGCTTTGACAATATAAGTCTAGCTTAGGAAAGTGAACAAATGTTATGTCTTGCAACCATTTCAGTAAACAAATACATGCGTAGAATGTTATTGTTTGTTCGACTAGGCTTTGGACAAATATTTAGGCACTAGAAAGCTACAGATTAGAAATCAAATTCTTTTGATGGTTAACGTTTTGTGTATGTAGGTGAATAACACAGTAAACGTTTTATTTGTTTCAATGAAAAGGTAAGTTTAGTTATTGTTCCATCATCTGACTTAAAGGAATTCTCCAATGTTTAGCACTATTGATTGCAATTACAACTTTGTCTTGTTTGTGTCCACATTACCAGCAGCTCAAGTTTGGTAGGCCTGTGCATAACCTGACGCCGAGCTCTTTAGTTTTATCTTTTTCACGGTTCAAATTTCCCTCGCGCTGTCTTTTTGAGATGTGATGTGTTTTTATTGCAGAGACCCCCTCTCATTAATTACTCTTGTATTCCTTGAGAGTGGAGACTTGCACTGCATCCCAAACACGTCACACTTCAAAATTGCGGCGCATGGCAAGTTCAAGCCGTGGAAACTCTCAAACTAAATTGCTTAGCTTTAGATTTATGCCATAAATTATTGAGTTTGAGCTGCTGACATGGTACAGACTTAACAAAAACTTTGTTTAAGACCAAGAATGATATATAGTGGAGGTTTCCTTCAACCTTGTTCGTATAGTTTACCGGGGAAACTTACGTCTCCTTTTTAGGATTACTGAGATAAAACAGTTGAATCCTTCCCCGCATTCTTCCGTTTCTCCCTTTAACCAGAATGTAGGTGTTGACCATGATGAAAATGTTGTCAGTTCCTCGTCACTTCCACTCAGTTCTGATTACATGCCTCTGGTACCTATGACAAGAAGTTGGGAGATTTCCCCGGAAAAAGTTTCGGTTTCAAGAATCATTGGTAAAGGAGCATTTGGCCAGGTTGCCAGGGCCACAGTGGAAGATTTACCAAATGAGGATGGGAGCACAGTTGTAGCCGTGAAGATGCTGAAGAGTTAGTAGATCTTAGAAACCTCTTCTAAAGTCCAGGAAATCTTTAAACTGTAACTAAGAAGCAGCTTGTTGCAATATTAGCTGATTGGTGGTTTGGTTGCCGGTTTTGCATGACGATTTTCCAAACTCAATTCTCAATTAATCCACTGGCGGGATTTGGCTGGGATGATCCCAAAATCAAACTCATCACACTTAAATAGCCAACTGGTTTGCCTCCAGCTATTCGGGATCTTAACTTTGTTCTTGTGGGCATTTAAACCATGAAACTAAATACCGTTTTGATAAGTTATCATTATATCTTTTTGAGTAACACTCTTTGGAGTTTGAGAAGCTAGAAAGATGAACTTTAAAGGAATTGGAGATTGTGACATCTGAGTCTAGAAGTATAATGCTGCATAAAATGCTCTACGAAGCAACATCTTTAGTTGGTGCGGCTGCTGATATACTCTTCAAATTACTCCCTTTACCCTAGAGACCGCCCAGGACACAGACAAGAAAGATTTACTATCCGAGCTAAAAGTAATGAAACGACTAAAGCCCCACCCACATGTCATTAAACTGCTAGGATGTGTAACAGAGAAAGGTACGGCAACAGTTTACTTATTTAACAACCATGTTCAGTGGCGTCTTTTTTTTCATCATTCACACGTTTAGAATAATCTTTTTTGTGTCATACCCTTCGTTCGTAGCTGATTTTCAAACGTCACACTATTGTTAACTATTGTTTATGTAAACAGGGTTTCTGTTTGTTTTTACAACAGAACCCTTGATGGTGATCATCGAGTATGTCCCGTATGGAGATCTCCTTGGTTACCTGAGGAAAAGCCGTGGACTAAATGACACTTATTACAAGGACCCGGATATAAAACCCGAAACAACGCTTACCTCACAACAACTCATCCGATTTGCTTGGCAAGTTGCTGATGGAATGGTTTATCTATCTTCCAAAAAGGTAATTCTTGATTGATGTGGTTTGATGAAAAAAAAACATGTTAGTGGTTCTGAAAGTAAAAAAAAAAACTGTTACAAATTTCAATTCAGATAATTCACCGAGACCTTGCTGCCAGGAACGTTCTTGTTGGAGAAGGCGAAGCGTGTAAGGTGACAGATTTTGGAATGGCAAGAGACTTGCAACAGGAAGACATATATACAAGAAATTCCAAGGTATTTCTTCAAAACTTGTTACTCTTGCACGCTTAATACTAATAATAGTAATAATACTAATACTACTACTACTACTACTACTACTACTACTATTACTACTACTACTACTACTACTACTACTACTACTACTACTACTA
>JAOBAT010097035.1:0-16550 GCA_026413305.1 Hydrozoanthus tunicans | reverse complement strand
GGGGGGGGGATTCCCTATATTGGTATGACAGGGGTGCTCGTATTTTTTAGGGGTCAAAATCAGAAAAATTCGGGTTATTTTAGGAAAACAGTATCATTTAGACCCGCAACAATAAAACGTGCATGTATTTTTCTACAATTTTCTCATAATTCTGCCTATCGACTAATCGACGCTATTAGGTATTTTTAAGGTCGAAAATTTAAAGTTTTTTCACATTCCCAACAAGTTATCAACATCTCATTCTCCATAAATAACACATACATATATATATAAGACATTTAGTGCTGAGAAAACGAGAAAAGATCAAACAAAGCAAACTGCTGCAGATGAAAAGTTAAATTCTCCTAACTTGAACGTTAAAAAGTAGTTTGGAGATATTACCAACAAAATTTACTAACAAAACTGAGACTGGAGGATTAAAATATATCCTTCCGGTGAAAATCGTGTAATGAATTGTGTGTCAAAAAGCCTTGCTTGCTCCAGAATGAAGGAAAATTTTAACAGTTCGTTGTTTTCAAACTTTTCTGGTAACTATTAAGCTCTAGACATTTTCGGTCATGCATTTGACAACAGTTGTGTACTACCCGGCTATTCTTCAACTTTTGTTGGCCGTTTTGATTTTTATTGAAAACCCTAAAATAGGGCTTCACGATTAACAGAATAGCTAAACCAACCAAACGGTAACGTCACTTCATAGTTTCGAAACCCTTTTAAACTTACTTTTTTCCACAAATATTCTGTACCCTTTGTCTACTTCCATATTTGTGTAGAGGTACACGCAATCATTTCCGTCCGTGTAGTCACATCTGTGCAAATTTTTGTTTTGGGCTGCAAACAGAAACAATTAGACCTTAGCTAATAAACTTCTAAAAATAAGAACTAATTGAATTTCACAGTTCTATACCGACGGCTTTCACAAACAGACCTTTCTTGTGCTAAAAAAAGGTGTTTTTCAGAATACATTCATTTTATTGTTTCTTTATAAAATTTGTTTCATTTCGAGACTACACACGCACAAGCACAAGGAACCGATGTTCATACACGTGAAACAAGCACAAAAAATGAAAAATATGCATGCGCAAAGTGGACTGGTGAAGACATGCTTATGCTTGTGCTTTCCTGTGCTTGTACTTATCTCACAAGTGTGAACCAGGTTTAAGCCTTTGCATACGCGCCGACAGTCTTTTTTATCAGCGGTACCTTGATCACAAAAACGGTTTGTTTAAGAACACATGTTGTTTTTAAAACCCTAAAATCTGTTTAACTGACAGTTAAACTTGAGATTAACAGGTGTGACCGCGCTTCTTATCAACGGTACTTTGATCACAAAAACGGTTTATTTAAAAACACAAGTTGTTTTTCAAACACTAAAATCTGTTTAACTGACAGTTAAACTTGAGATTAACAGGTGTGACCGCGCTTCTTATCAGCGGTACTTCGATCACAAAAACGGTTTATCTAAAAACACAAGTTGTTTTTCAAACACTAAAATCTGTTTAACTGACAGTTAAACTTGAGAACAAGTGCTATCGATTAACAGGAAACGGGGTGTGACCGCGCTTAGCTTACCCCTGTAAGGGCCAACCTGTTGACTTCTGTTCTGATTGGTAGTTGCAGCTGTAGCTGTCATATTGGCTACAAATTAAAAACTAAGTGTGGCAAATAGTTTGGCTGAACTTAATGAAGGGGACCTGTGGGTTCAGGGTAAAGTTATTTGATCCACTGTTTGAACGTTTTCTTGTAAACGTGTCAGAAGTGCTACTTAACCAAACTTACAGATTTTCGTGCTAATATCGTTCACTGATTCGACACTCTCTATCACTGCTTCACAGCGATTAGAACTCTTGCACTGATCAAGCGATTGCGGGTCAAATCCTTTAGTGCAGACACTGCAATTCCTGTCACGGCTACAAGTTCTGCTTTTAAAACCCTGAGAGATGGAAACAAAACACAGATAACAAAAACAGATATTTTTTTTTGTTTCTGGGTGTTATTTTCTGTAACTCTAGTTATTTCATTTTATTCGAGTTCTAATTTTTTGAGGCAATGACCGAAAATTCTTCTTTTCTTGCTAAAAGAAAGTTTAAAAGAGTTTACCTGTCGAAATCAGTTATCAATATCTTACTAATCCTTACATAACACACAAAGTAAGATATCTGGAAAAGAGAAAATGAGAGTTGATCAAACAAAGGCAAACCACTGACGATGAAAAGTTAAATTCTCCCAAACTAGTTCGATGAAAAGAGTCGGCTCTTGTTGGGAGAATTTACCAACACAACCGCGACTGAAAGGGTTAAGTTTATCTAGGTCCTTCTCTTGAGACTGACTGAAAATTTCGTTGTTACAGCAAGGTGCTTCCACCATTTTGCGACATGCACAAAGGGAGCCGTTGTGAGGGATAAACTCCATTTTCACTTTATCTGGTGCTGTGGTTAGCCTCTGCCTTGGCCTTGGCCGAGCCACAATGGCTAAGCCTTGGCAAAAACGAACCAACGTTTACAAAAGTAGAAGCGAAAGCAAGCTAAATTTTATGGACATCTTTCTCCGTAAGGATTCTAAACAAAAAATCTTACAACAAAAGCCAAACGCGGGACACAACAAAAGTTCTAAAGAACAATCTTTCCACGTGACACTTTTAAATTCCTAGGTACATCTTTGCACGTCACAGCAATTGAACCAATAGTTTAGTTTCTTACCAGGCTCTTTTCACAGAATTTTCCTGCGTACTCTGCCTCGCATTGACAATTTCCACACTCGCACTTGCCACGGCTGGCACCTGAGCAGATCGGCTAAAGCAACAGACACAAGTTTCGTGATGCTTACATCGTTACATAGTTAAACCATTCGAATTCGATGAAATTGAGGTGTGTCTATGGTTTTTTAGAGCATTTTCCAGTTTTTTAGTTATGCACTGTTTTAAAATGGAGCCTATATTGAGATTTTGGAATATAGTCATTCGTCAGAGTAAAGTGTGTGAAGATAAGTAGAGAAGTAATTATATAATCATGCAAAAAGTGATACTCGACGAGATAGACAGATCGAAAAACAAAAGGAATTAGAACGATAGAAAAAGCGCGAGAAAAAAAAATAAAACGTCAAAAGGTTGGGAAATAACAGAAGATTCAACGAAACTCGAAGCGAGCATCTATCCTATCGGTTGCCGCTGTTGATTAGGGACGAAGCGAAAACAACAAAATTAGAAATAGGGTGATTGGAAGAATTAAAAGACATAAAAACATCTTTGTTATGTTTTTCATAAAGGTGACCTCTGATGCGGTCACCTGACGGCTGCCAGTTTCTCCAATATACAACTGGTTACAATGAGAGCACTAACAATAGTATATGATATCAGATGTCGAACTATCGAAGAGTGCGATAATTATGAAAGTAAACCTAAGCCCGTGACAGAGGGCCGAGAAGCAAGAAAAGGAAAAATGTGATATCGTTTGCGAGAACAACGAAAACTGATGTAGGTTCTTCATCAGGGGGATTGTATCGTGTATCAAGAAGGTAAAATCCGGCATTTTTTAAAAGAAAAAGCGGGTGTTGTCTGAAAATAATAGAAGAACTGGAATCGGAAGATAGTGCGATGAAGGTATGAAGCATTTGTACATTGGCTAGCATAAAGGAATCATGAAAACTGGAGACGAGCCTGGTGCTAACTGATAGAAGCAGCTGAACATAAATTATTTGTTGCGAGCAGGAACATTAGGTCAGCCTGGATTCTAGGCAAGAAAGAAATTTGAGAGGCTCTGGGAGTGAGAGAATAATTCACCTCGGAGTATGAGATCAACCAATTTTGGAGTGCGAATATATTCCATCTGGGAGTCTGCTTTTACTACTAACAGTAGTAAGAATACTTACTGATGAGGGTGATTTTCGACATTCGTCATCAAGCAGGGAGCAATTCCGCTGGCCACAGTTAACTCCAATGTAGACGCCATTGCATTGACACTTTCCACACTTACAGTTCCCCTGTTTGCCTTCAGTAGAAAAACATTTACAAACGGTGTTAGCAACCATTTGGATTCCTTGGTAATCAGGCCGGGAAATTTTTTTAAAACATATCTCATTTGAAGAAATTAACAACGCATGTAACTAACGCAAATTTGAAAAATTCACGCCAGAGTCGTCTGATGCATCTTCATTCAATACAGACTTCAAAAATGTACTTAGATTCAGGAATAACAGAGGAAAAAGAAACAGCCAAGAAGGGGTGCATTCAAATGGCCTCCAATCCTAGACCCAATCACGCCCTAGTGTGTATTGTTATATTGTGTTTCTTGCTGGAACAAAGAACACTTTTTCTTGCTGGACGTTGTTTTTTAACGGTTTATTTGCAAAAAGTATTAACTTCGCGTCCTAATTATCCAAACGTACCGCCACGAGATCGTGGAAAGACTCTTCACGATCCACGCATGGTACCGCACAGAAACTGGCGTTTACGAATTGTGTGTCAAGAAAGTTTGCGTTGAATTTCATAATGCGTTAAGTTTGTTGACGTTATCAACATGCCTCGTTGTCGTTAAAAAAAGGTCACTGTTTTTCCAGTTAACAAAACTTGGTAAAATCACGTATATTTAGCTTAACAACTTCGCACAAGTGTTCCACGCTTCAACTCCTTTCTACTAAAGAAGAATAGAACATCATCCGAAATGATGGGACATTTAAAAGGATTTTTAACAATTTTACTGGAAGATAGGAACAATTTTATAGTCTTCGATAATTGTAACCAGTTACAACAACAATAGTTTTAGTTATGCAAACGTACCACACGGAAAACTCGCGTTATTGAAAGTATACGAAAATTCGCGTTAATTTTACAAGGCATAAATTTTGTTCGCGTTTCTAACATGCTTCGTAATATTCCTGTAATAAGGTTAAACTAGAACAAGAACAAAAGAAACACGAAAAACGTACTTCCACCACATGGAACTCCTCGATCTTGGGGGCAGTTAAAAGTATCACACTCGCACCTTTCACCATAAATCAAGCCCCGCTCATTCTGGAGTAAAATAGTTGAAACACAAAAGATTCAGTTAAGTATGCAGGATATACATGAAAAACAAAGAATCCTTTTTATACAATTGAAACCGCAAATAACTAAACATAACAGTTAAACCTAACACTATATTCAATAAGGGACTGTTTCTAATTATGTGTTTAATCAAAGTAAAATATATTTTGGCTTCTGCACGATGAATTTTAAATCACTTTTAAGTATTGTTAATATGTTAAAAACGTTTGTAACTCAAATTAAGTGGTCCTAGACAAAGCGGACATGTATAATGAAACTTACAAGCTTTACAAGTCATTCAAACTATGCATATTTTTACCTTGTGACGTAACAAAGTGAACAAATACAAACTAAGCAGAGGACCTTGATTTGTACGTTAATTTCGGGGTTTGGGGATGGGGGGAGAGCAAAAATAAACGTTACGGTTGGTCTTGATTTTTCGAGGGGCCCGTAACTTTCGGAATTCGTGGCGTACAGAGTAGGTTTGGGTGCGATTTGATCAGAAATTTTTCAAATCGATTTGTGGGCGGGAGAAGTCAGCTAAACGGTTGTTAGTCAGATCGTTAGCTAACTTGGCACGATAGATTCTGGGTCAGAAAACCGAGATAGAGGAAGTCAAGTGATTATAGGTTTGCTACGGGGTGTCATTTTATGTCTTGTAGTCTGGTACTGGTAATGGAAAAAGAACTATCAGCCCACAGAAACCTAGAAAGGGGTTTATCCTTTTATACCAATTGAAAAAGGTGGAAGAACTAAATGGAGTATTTCAATATGCACCATACGATACTCACTGTATTGCATTCACACACTCCACAAACGCACTGCCCCCTCCCACTGCACGGGGAGGCATCTGTTTCGTTCCTAATAAGCAAACCCAAGAGTCAAACGGTTTCTCAAAGTAAGCAGAGTATCCTACGTACGGCGAAGATGGGAGGAGTGGGGATGGGGAACATGGATTATGGCTTTAGAATGGGGCAGCTGGGTCGTTACGAAAAACGTGGAACTTAAGCAGAAAAAGCCGGAGACAACAGAAAGTAGCTTACAGGATGGGAATCATACTTCTCCTTTTCAGCGCAAAAGAAGCAGACTTGAACACGATTAAACAACACTTTTTATCGAACAAAAAACGTTTTGATCATCCTATGATCATCTTCAGTTGTGAGGAAATAATGTACATACGTTACTTATAAAATGATGGTACTGTAATTACTTAAGTCTAGCATAATATTCAGCTATATAATTGTAATAGAGCAAAAGAATAAATATCAAACCATTAGATAAAGAGACTTTGGGACGGCTGTTCCCTTTGGATGTGTAGAGTTTCTTTGCTTTGATTTTCGTTTGAAAAACAGTGGAGGCAGAGTCAAGAATAGTTTTTCTCTGTGCAAAGATTCCAACAAAGTATCTGAACTCTTCAGGTGCTTGAAGACGTACGCGTGAGACTCTGTCCGTTGACAAATGCTCACGCACATGTGTTGTAAAATGTTGGGAGGTTTCGCCGACGTAAAGCACACTAAAACTTCTCCTTTTGTTCTTACAACCGGGAAGCATGCCCTTGACACCCCTCACATTTACCTAATTCCTCTCTCTTTTCAATTGTTTAGATACGCCCGGCTCTTTACTATTGGCCAGTATATTTCTGTACTACATGAAACCCTTCGTCAACTTACCCAGTACACCGCGCTAAATCACTCTGCTGGTTAAACGGATTGTCACATTCACAAAACTTCCCATATCTGTGGATTAAATTTAAGTGTGTGTTATCTAATCTCTCTGTTTAAGCTACAACATTATGCTATATCAGTATCTTATCATTAGGCCCAAAACCATTGAGAGAGTAAAAGCATTAACGTCAATTCAAGTTTGTTGTAATCTTCTCTGACAATGAAGCTGCTACATGGCTTAAACAATGCAAACCGGCTTTCGTTTATGTTATATTCTATTTTTGTTCAAATAACCTACATTTTATCTTTTTTTATCCCTACTTCATGGTGAATTAATTGCGCCAGTCGGACTCGCCTACCTGCCATCTGGACAATCGCACGTTCCGCAAAAAAATGTTCCGCCATTGCATTTTGTACTGTTGATTTCCTACAATAAAAAAATATCAACAAAAACACCGATCAAACACAGAGAAGTCGTACACCATGCATATTATTAGGCGCTTTATGCAACAATGACGGCAACATTGACGACGGTAAAAATAGGCCTTTTGCAACAAGTGATCACATTGTACGTTTGATGATATTCTGAGTGGCAAAGGAATGTCACAGACTCCACTGGGAAATGCAAAACAAAGAAAAATCACGCGTTTCTGGTCAATTGTGCCTTGTCTTGGAGTCTGCGACGTTCCTTTGCCATCCAGAATATCATTAAATGTACCATGTGATCACTTGTTGCAAAAGGCCTATCAATGGTGAATACAATAGCTGCACGTTGGAATGCACCGTGCTGGTCACCTGTACGCTGTCGTGTTCAAAATCACTAGGCGAAAAGCTTATTGTAAAAGTTATTGTATTCTCGCGAACGACCTAAAGAAAATTTCTCATTCTTCATTTACCTTTAAGAAGGAAACTTTTTTTCTTTTCACAAGCCGTAATTGGGAAAAAAGAGAAAAAGCAGATCAAAATGGTCAAACTAGTGGTGTTTTGTTTGTAAGAAGTCGTCGTCGATGTCGCTCAGTTTCATAGCGTTGCCTAAGGTCGCTGTTGGTGAGTCTGTCGTCATTTACCAACTCAGCAACAGAATGTTTGACCCAAAAGAGAAGCCTTCTTTCTCGAGTTTTATTCGAGTCTTATTTATTTTATTTTGTTTATTAATTTAAAATATTTAGGCAGGATAGTCCAGTTCATCTAGGGCAGGAGCCCTTTGCAACATTATTTCATTATACGGCTGCTGAAATTATCACATTATTTAGTTGTTTTGATAGCAAGAACTCTATCCTAAATAACGATTGGAGACCATTACAATATCCCTTTAGTCACCATCATTCATCCCCTCTCCACTAACCCCCCTCCTTACCTTTCCCCTTCCAAGGTTAATCTATGAGGGGGTCTAACCCACTACACGACAAAAGTTTCTTCACCTTTTGTTTCTCACACTGGCAACTGCATACTGGTTCAATTTCCATCAGAGTAGCATTACCAAAACCAGGAAATTCAATTTTAAGCCTGAAAAAAAGACCAGAAGCTTAAAAGTTAGAGTTTGACTGCCCCTGCAACTCTATACAGACATAGACTTCTCCAACTCTGTGTAGACGTATACTACTCCAACTCTATAGACATACTGCTCCGAATATGTGTAGACATATACTGCTCCAAATCTATGTAGAAATATACTGCTTCAGCTGTGTAGACATATACTGCTCCAAATATGTGTAGACATGTACTGCTCCAAATCTATAGATAAATACTGCTCCAACTCTATATAGACCTTTATTTCGCCAAACCTATAGACATATACTGTTCCAAATCGTGTGTACAAATACTGCTTCAACTCTTTAGACATATACTTCTCCAAGTGTGTGTAGACAAATACTGCTCCAAATCAATAGACAAATACTGCTCTAACTCTATGTAGACATAAACTGCTCCAAGTTTATAGACTCATACTGCTCCAAATATGTTTAAACATATATTGCTGGGAACGCGTACAAGGGACAGGCCGAAAACAACATAGCGAAGATATGTCGAGACAGTACTGAGAGATGTTGGACTGACATGGGAGGCAGCTAGTAAGCACACAAAGGACCGGTGGAAGTGGGGATTCTGGTGGAAGCTCCGTGTGCTACCTAAGCCCAGAGGATAAGAGAGAGACTGTCGCTTAGGGAAAATGACGCATACATACGGTTCAAGTTGGACGGCTCCTTTCTTTGGGCATTTCTGTAATGTGATGGTCAAATCAAAAAACACCTGAAAGAAGAAAAAAATTGTTTGCCACAACACTCAATTTTCGTTCTTCGTTTTCCTCTGATGGAGTACTAAAGAAGCTGTGAAACAATAAATCTATTCCGTCTAAGACCCTGTTTATGTAAAGGAAGTTGTCCCAACTCACCAATCCAAGTAACTTGGGAAGAGACAACTTATCATAAAATTTTTTATAAAAAGCAGCTAACTGTTTACACGGTGTCCGGCTTAGATCCGGGATGTCTCGGGTACGAGAGACAACTCGCCTAACCGACGCGGGATATCCGTCTCCATATAAACAGTTTGTTCTTTCTTCCCGGGCCTTCCTCGAGCCTGGAAGCCATTTTAAGTGTTACTGCTTTTTAACTAATCCGCCAGGGCTGACTCTCCACAAGTCAGATTGTTTCATTTAGACACAGGAAAAAGTTGTCCCGGGTTCGTTACCTCATATATACTGCAGGTCGAGTTGTCCAATATTTGGCGTCAGTATTTTCAATATTTTGTCAACAAAGCGACGAGAAACAGCCCACTAAAAAAACCCGATCAATGACCGGAACTATATCGGATCTATTTCCGGAAAACGTCGTTAAAACGTGGACTGTTGCATTCACTCTTGTGAACTACAAAAGAATGCTGCCAAGTGCTGCTTTAGATGCATACGAACCGGTTATAAGAGAACTTATTGAAGAGAATGATACTCCGAGCATTCTACTATCAATAGATACTCCTAGTTTTAATCGATAAAAAAAAATTACAGCCACTTCATTCTGAGTCCCATGCAGTCCTCGACTGCCTATTTTTATCATAGTATACAGGATGAGCACTATTCAATAACTAACTTAATAATATATATAACAAAATTTTTCGATTTTGATTGGATCAGAGCAGTGACGATCTTCGTAAACCCTGTGCAAAAATAGTTAATTCAGTGCAATTTACTCTACAACTACGACTACATCTACATCTATTATTATAACTTCGATTACAATGTGACTTCGACTTCGACCACGACTACGATTACGACTTCGAATTGGAGTACGGCTACGACGATTACTACAACTGCCACGACTAATACGATTACGACTTTGATTTCGACTACAACTACTTGAAGTACGACTACTACGATTACGACTACTATGAAGACTACGACTATACTGCGACGACTCAAACTTCGACTACGATTACTGTTGTTAATAACTTGATGCTGATTCCTGTTATACTGTTTAGAAAGTCTTTGTACTGATTAGAAACTCTTTCTTTACCTGCTCTGTAATTTTGTTGTGTTTATTGTTAAACAGTAGTCACACTACTTTTCAATTTTGAAACAATTTGCACTCATACATGTTTTTCAAAAAGCTTAAATTGTTGGCCCCTTTGAAAAACCCACTCGTGCAAATTATTTTCAAATTGAAGTCGTGTGACCTATAAAGTTTGTTATCAAGACATAAAAACAATAATGATAGCAATAATAACAAATTTTCTTAGGGCATTGCCACGATTTAACGCCCTAACAATATTTAAAAAGGAAGAAAATACTTTTAGAATTCATAATTTAATAACTGTTTACAAGCTTAGATGTTTCTGTTAAAGAGTAATAAATAGTAAAACTACTTGAAGATAGAGAAAGATAATGGGTGCTACCTTCTGGTAATTAAAACATTGTTCAATATAATGGAAACTTACACTTTTCGCAATGGGAACCTCGAGACACTCCTTTTCTTCCTTCGTCTCGTCTTTGCTGTAGTTTTACAAAACAATAAACGAATATCAAACTTTTTAAAAACAGACAGCAACATCAATATCGATACTTAAAGGACATGCGAACAGTAGAAGAGATTTTCTGCAAACCAACAAAATGACTTATTATGAAATGAAGGAAATATAACGCGCGTTCTGATTGGCTGTGGTGACGCACTCTAAATCTGAATAGTGTCTGCATACGTCATCACGGGGATTTATCGGCTGTTTGTATTTTTATAAAAGAATTATAAAACTCGCTTACTTGCTCTGTCCATTGATAGAAACACTTGTGAACTTTTTAGTTCACGAATGAAGTGGAAGAAAAACTCGCCTGCGGCTCATTTTTCTCTAAGCACTTCTTTTGTGAACTAAAATGTTCACGCGTGTTTATATCACTGAACAGAGCGCGTGCGCGCGTTTTATATTTCTGTATTGGAACCAAGTTTAAGTTCGGATGAGAAACAACATCTTATACGACTGGAACCGCTAGTCGAATAGCGTGTTGTACTCAAGGATACAACACAGTGGTCTGACCTGACTCGAACTTGCGATCTTAGGAGTTACGAGTCGAACATGCCAACCGCTCGGCCACTGCGCCGCTAACTCTTTATATTTAGTATCATGAGTGTACTGTTTATATTTAGTATCATGAGTGTACTGTTTTTACTTACCCGCAAAAGGCCTTGTAAGTGACGCTTACTCCATCTGGAGCCACGACAGACATGCGAACAGAGGAAGAGATTTTCTGCAAACAAATAAAATGACTTCTTGGAACCAAGTTGAAGTTCGGGTGAGAAACAACATCTTACACAAACCGGAACATTGGTTGGAGTGGTTGAACATTGGTTGAAATATAAAGTTGTATATACAGGAAGTTAGCTTTCGAGCAAGCCGGTAATTTATATTGCTCCCATGGAATAGTCAGCTTTCCTGGTAGGCAATACATATCCATAGTAAAAATGTTTCAAACTTCAAACTACTTACATTGTAACTTTCTTGAACTAAATCAACTATATTGCTTGAGTCAGTGTTCAATTTTCCAGTTACAGCACCAAGGTCGATCCACTTTTCTTTGAAAATCTGTATTCAGTAAGATCAATCAACATTTATTAAACAGTGTTTACTAACAACTATTGATTACTACTTCTGCTAGATTCTGTCTAGGTCGCCGGGGAAATTTGGAGCAACAAATCAAATAAGCATGCGCCCACGAATCGGCAATGTGTCTATACTACACAGTTCTCGCACGTGCGTGAAAATAAGTATATATCCACGCAGATTTTATTTCCAATGTTCTTCTACTGTGGTTCAATAAATCTGCTATTGGTAATATAAACAGCTACCTATATCCGAAAGAGAATAATCTTCAAAGCTGGGATAGATTCACTTTCGTTTGAAATCGCACATTGCGGTCGTAAGTCCCTGATACTAAGACGCACACTTTTGTTAGACAACTTCGCGTTACGTAGTGAATGTATAAGCATCCATGTAACGGACCAAAACTTGCCTAAGTTGTGTTCAAGCTTACTTATTATTTTAATTCAATTACATATTACATAACTTCTTTTCTTCTCAGTTTTCAAACTTCTTTTGGAATGGAGAAAGGAACACGACGTCCTTTTAAGGCGTTAACATACACAAGGTTGTATACACAGTTTTGGCACAAAGATTAATTGAGCTGCTAATTTCCGAGGTCACTAACTAACTTATCTCAGTTATCTGTTTAAAACTGACCATAACCGTTAGCGCAAACATCACCCCGCCTCCTTAAGGGACAAACAATTATACAAGAAGGTAAAGAACGAAACATACGTTGTACAAGCTAGAAACGTTCCCGGTGACAGCGAAAATTGGTTGAATATTGTGCTCCTTCAGTTTATCATGCAGTTGTGCCAGGGTTGGATAATCCTGTAAGAAAGCATAGAGATAAAATTTTGGCAGAAGACATTTGTGGATAATTTTAGTTGATAAATTGTGCTTGAACGTACAGAAGTTTTAAGTTTAACCCCTTCCCTTTTTTTTTATTAAAACCCATTTTATCAATAAAAATGTGGTCAAATGGTAAGTGAACATCAAACAGAGGTTCGTATCATCGAAAAGAACAACAAATGACAGAATGAATGAATAAAGATGAATAGATATATTAACGCATGCATCTGTGCGTGAATCTAGCAGTTTATTTAGACACGTAACGTTCTTCCTTGACTAAATGAAAAAAGAGTGGGTAAACGAATAAAGGAATGAATGGAAGGAATAACAGATTTATAAAAAAGGAATTAACAAGCGAATAAAAAGATGAAAAATATATTTTTAAAAGTTTTTCCAAGAGCGCGCGTTGGTATAAGACGGTAAATAGCCAAAGAGTTGGTTATAAATCATCTCCTATTCAAAAAGCGCGAATGGAATATTTCGATACTTGAAAATGGCAGCTAAAACTTATTCAGAACAATATTTCATTTTTGCAACACTACACATTCAGTTTCCATATAGTTCTATTCGGTATATGAGCTGATAACTAAGATAGAGTAAACCAATCAAAACGCGAGAAACGCGATGCTTAATAATAAATGTTAGTTGCTTACCTGCTCTTTACTCTTGGAATACTCGTTGTTCACAAGATGGCACTTCTCATCATTGCGCTTCACAATCCCTCCAAGCTAAAAGTAGTCGTGCAGTTAATGCAAGTATGAAACCATTTGACAGCAAGTCCAAAAAAAAACAGGTTTTAAAACGTTTTTCTCAGTGACGTGACAGCCGCTCAGCACGGCTTTTAGGGTCCGCTTGTACGAATCCTGGATAACCTATCTGCCGGATAAGAGCTTTCAATTTTATCCTCAGCATAAAACAATAATGAAAGTTGTTAAAAAGATAAAATCTCTAAAACGTTTTACCCTTTTTAAGCGTTAAAAAATTTATATAAACATTTTTGTTTCGCCGGGAAGGAAACTAATTAGTCGGGCTTCCTGTGGAAAACCCGAGGTATAGTTCCAGCTTTGTTTTTATTCTCCTGCATGGTACAAAACGAACTTTAATATTGACAGCTTAAATATTAGCCAATCAGAGCGTAGGATCTAAAAGCAAACAACATGACGACCGCCAGGTACCGATACGTGGAAAGAGGAATATCATCACTCTTTGGCTTTGGCTTGAAAATTGTCCAAAAAAAAAAAACCAGTCTATTAAAATGTCCATAAAATAGTCCATTCCAGATTTAACCGAAGCCCTATTTAATTTTTCATATACACACGGAATCTGCATTTGGTGAGTTAAAAACCATTACAATACGATTCCGTGAACAAAAAAAGATATATTGCCTTTTTAATTAAAATGAACCCACAGTGTATTGAATCACCTTTCCATCGCCTGCCATGTGGAATGGTGCGTCAGTTACGAGAATAACCAATCGGCGAGAAGTGCCTTTTGGTGACCAGCCTATTTCCTGCAGAGATAAAATTACCCAAATTGTAACAGTCTTTTACCAGAGAGTGTTTGATGATAGTACTACAGGTTGCCAGTTTCATTCTTTTCAGCTGAAGTTTTAAAATTTTTCTAAATGGAAAAATAATGACACCTTAAAACAAATTAACAATTATACTACTCTCTGTCGTTCATTATGAGTAAACAGTAAAAGTGGCGCGAAGCGGCCAGTTAAATATTATAGATTCACAGAAAACGACAGCGCGAGTAGTTCAAATGTTTTAGTTTACAATTGAGTTCTCCATAAAAATGTTTGAAATTGAAAGGCTAAAAAAGCTGTTTGAGTTAAAACTTTTAATAATAAACGTTTTCGGTCTTCAGGGTAGAAAAAACGCGGGTGATTGTTTTGAAATGTAATTATTAAACGGTTCTTTAAACGTTCTCGCTATCCAATGCGGCGCGGAATCGTGTTTTCCGCACCTAACTCGCGATGTCCATTTTTGGCGAGGTCACCTGCTAGCACGGAGTTGTAGTTTGGATCTTCATGTTCTGCTTTCCCTATTTTAAAATTTCTGCAGGTTCCTCCAACATAAACAACTTGGCATTTTACGCAGGTGTCAAGATCTAAGCCGTTTGCTATATGTTTAACTTTGGTCTTCAAATTAGAGAGGCTTAATATGTTGGGTTTACCAAAGAGCTTCTTTAAAGATGATAACTTATAAATTTCTTGGATTCATTTTCTTTCTGTAAAAACTGTTTTGCGTTCGCCAAACCAGTGTGTTGGGACAAGAGTCTGATCTTCGTTTGGATTTAGAATTATTTAAAATTTTATCAATAACCCAAACTGGATAATCGGCTTTCTTGAAAGAGCGTCTAGCAGTTGTAATAGTAAGTTCTAAGGTCAAGTTTGAGGATATACGTTTTGCGCGGTAAAGGGCAGGAAGAATTGCGTTCTTTTTGTAACTTAGCGTCTCTTTGGATGATTGGGAAGTTTACCAGGTTTCTTAAATACAATGGTAGAGAATTCTGGTTATCATAGCTTGGACCGAAAAACCCTTGAACAGATAATTTAAGAGATTGAAGTAATCCAAAATTTCGCCTGCTGGACTGTAACCAACACAAGAAAATTTGACCACGTTACTCCTCTTTTGCATAAACTATACTGGCTCCCAGTTAGGAAACTTCTACATGCCTCAGAGACTCTGTTATGACTTAAAAATGTTTCAACCAAACCACTCCTAGTTACAAAAGCAACAAACTAGTTAAGATATCAAGTATTCATAAACATAACACTCGACGCGCTAAAGATTCCTCTGCACCGTACTACAGCATGTAAGCGCTCATTTGCTCTTAATAAAGGAGCATTTAACCCTTTGGGACCCTTTTATTCCAAAAAGGCCTTTTGGGAGAATTGATACTAAATAATTATTTATATTATTTTTTTTTGTTCTAACAAACCTCTCCACACACGGCAACTTGCATCAGAGCATCAAGTCCTCCTTCAGGCTCGTCAAAGTTTCCCGAGATGTTTTGTTGTTGTACTAAGTCCTATAAAAACCACAAAAAGAAAAGCAGTTTTATAAAACCGCGAATCTGCATAGTTTGCATGAAATAACTAACTTTATGACACAAAGGCAAAAACAAACGTTTTCAGTAATCGAAATAGAAGTTAGGTAGGTAGGTAGATAGGTAGGTAGATAGAAAGGTAGGTAGGTAGGTAGGTAGGTAGATAGAAAGGTAGGTAGGTAGATAGAAAGGAAGGTAGGTAGATAGGTAGGTAGGTAGATAGAAAGGTTGGTATGTAGATAGATAGAAAGAAAGGTAGGTAGGTAGGTAGATAGAAAGGGTAAATAGGTAGATAGAAAGATAGGTAGGTGGGTAGATAGGTAGGTAGGTAGGTAAGTTGATAGAAAGGTAGGTAGGTAGGTAGATAGAAAGGGTAAGTAGGTAGATAGAAAGATAGGTAGGTAGATAGGTAGATAGAAAGGGTAAATAGGTAGATAGAAAGATAGGTAGGTGGGTAGATAGGTAGGTAGGTAGGTAAGTTGATAGAAAGGTAGGTAGGTAGGTAGATAGAAAGGGTAAGTAGGTAGATAGAAAGATAGGTAGGTGGGTAGATAGGTAGGTAGGTGGGTTGATAGAAAGGTAAGTAGATAGGTAGATAGAAAGGTAGGTAGGTAGATAGTTTAGTTTAGTTTCACATTGCTTTATTCGCATGACCTCAATATTTTACAGGTATTGCTAAAGCTATTTCTTTTCTTTTAAAACAATAACTACTTAACTATAATAAAATATGACTAGTTACAAACAGTAAAACAAAAACCGCATAAGGTACTACTGTAATCATACAATATGTAATCATACAGTAAGACTAAGATTCATAGCTTAATTTGAAATTTTCTGTAAAATTCTAGTTTTCTTGAATGTAAAATTGCATTACTCCAGAATTTCAAATATTCTGCTTTCATTGA
>JAOBAT010097024.1:0-16556 GCA_026413305.1 Hydrozoanthus tunicans | reverse complement strand
TGTCCTCTTACGTCATAACCATTTTCTAAAATTGTCTAGAAACACGCGCGATGCTGTTTTATTCCCTTAATAAAACAGAATCGATTTTGAAAAGGCAGGAGAAAACTGCTGTAGAACATACTTGATTGGTTTTTACATCCCTACAAAACACCTTTTTTTCTAAAATAACCTTGATTTTTCTGAAAACCAAATATCGAATTACCAGTTTTGACTCTCAAAAAGTACAGCGAGCCCTATCGTACAATAAGAGGGAGAGCGTGGGTTGATTAAAGTAACAAACAAGTATCAATGACAGATCTTCAATTTTGTAAATAATCACTACGATTCAAGAAATATGATTTTAAGTACGAGCAAAGAACTGCTAAACATGTACCACATTCTTAAGTTAGAAAGTAATTAAAACAATAAAAACCTGCATTGTAAATTGTATTTTGATATGGTTTTAGTATAATAAAAAAGCCTGTCTTGACACAAAAACAAACGAAATGAGTTAACAATTGATACGAAGACTAGAACTAGAACTAAAGACTACTCGGAAATCTGTTAAGTTGCAGCAAGGTTCGTCCCTGACGGTTTAGAGTGCGTAGCTAGCGGACTCGTGTTGGTCCTTGAACGTTTCGCCTGCGTAGCTGGCGGTCGTTACGGTTTAGCCTGCGTAGCTGGCGGACTCGTGTTGGTCCTTGAACGTTTAGCCTGCGTAGCTGGCGGTCTTGTGACAAGGCAGAAAAATTAGAAAATTCTAGCGTTTTATTTCCTGGATTTCGGCATGTTTTACGAGTATAAACAAAAAGACGGGGAGAGGAACAAAACAAGGGGGGGAAGGAAACAGATAGCATTGCCATAACGTTGGGCGGTTATGACGAAAGGTAAAAATGTGTACTTATAATTATCTATATTAATAATAATGCGTTCCGAAACCTTTCCATTTCTTCGTTAACTGTATTTACGAGTGTAGTGAGTTTACCGAAGCTTTGTGGCAAACCCCATCATTCGAGCTTCGTTTTATTTAGTGTCTCCTCAAGCAGTTAATTGAACGCAAATACCGCACTAAGCATTCCATTGCTGTTAAAATCCATTCTGAGAAAAGTTTTAGTTAGAAATGGGGCTTATTCACTGAAATATTTCTAACAACATATGTTCTAAGAAGTAACAATGTGCTGGGGAAAAAAAGAGAGACATTTAGAAGTGTCTGGACCCATGTAACTAAATCCAAGTGATTTTATTACGTAAGTATCTCTGTCACACGTTCACAAATGAAGAAAATAAGGACAAAGTAAAGATAGCGTTTTCCTTTCTCCACATTTAGCGCCTAAACAAGCCGCTGCATCGCAGGCTCAGCTAACAGTTCACTTCCGGTATAAACAAAACTCAGAGTGAAATATAGACACAAAATGTATTTCATTATCCGCATTTTCAACAACAGAGTAAGCCGACGGTGTGCTAGTCCCTGTAGAAAGCCTTTTTCAAAATTTTGGGCGCACGGGACACGGAGGGAACACTCGATTCTTTTCCTGCCCCAATTTCCCGCGCATCCAAAATTTCGTAAAACGCTTGGTTCCTTTAACCCCTCCCTCTGTCCGTGCTCTGTTCTACGGGTACTGCGGTTAAAGTTACACTGATCATAAATTAGAAACAGGCGTTCATTTACAACTAGGAAGTCGAACTTAAGACTTCTAGCTGCGCACCACCACGCCTGTCAACACTTGACCTATAGGGTTGCTTTTCCAGACTGATCCGAAATGGTGCATTATGTTCGAAGCTGAATGTTAGGATCAGTAGAAGGACAACTTTTTGTTTGCAAGAAACAAGCTCGCTTGTTCTTCGATGACGAGTTTAATGAAGAGAGCACTTATGTGCGTGCCACTCGTAACCGGCCACACAAAGTCGTACTTAGATCAACTTAATGGTCTCCACTCGATCAAAAACGAGCAAGAAACCTCTTCTCTTGTTCTTGTCCTGCAGTACAGGACCACGACCTGATAACGTACTCATATTCTTAGCCAGGCGAGTGTTTCAAGTCCCGTCAGAATCTTTAGCTAACACAGTTTTGTTAGAAGTGAGAGCACATCAGTCTTACTCCTTCCCAGAATATCACATTGTTTGCTTGGACTTGGCTGACTTCTGTTTCATCTGTCGCTCTCGGGCGAGTACAAGCGACTTCAAAGCACGTGCTCTGAACTCCAACATTTTGAGCTCGGCCTCCTCACTTTTATCAGCATCTTCTTCACCTTCAACCTCGTCCTCTGGGGCCCAGGCTTCCTCTGCTGCCTGTTGCTTCTGTTCATTGTCGAAGTCTACAGTAAAAACGTCTAGCGCAATCAAAAAGTTGTGTAACATTTCTTTAATACTATTATATGGTTCTATGTAAAGTTTTTCTAAAGGAGTGCCACTGTAGTCATCTGAGAAAATAGCTTAGATCAATACATGGTGTAGTCTCGAAGGGGAAGGGCTCCACCGATTAACAAGAAAATAGTTAAGTAGAAAAAACTAGTATACTATCACGAATGCTGCAATCTTGTTAGCTAACTTACTCACTGTCCGTTAAGCGATTGAAAGCGAGTGGCGAAACTGCCGCTGTTTTTAAATGAAAAAGAACAAAGGTGGATTCTTTTAACATTCGTTCTTATTAAGTTACAGAGGATTAAGTGGGTGATGTAGTTAGTTTCTACTAAAACAATTTGACTACCTAATGTCGTTTTCTATGAATCAAATACTCAACTCGTTGCTTCACGCCTTAATCGTTGACTATTAACTCAAAGAAAACTGATCCACCTTTTAGTCTAATTGTTAAGTAGACAATACATACGTTCAAATTGTATTTGAGTCAGGAAAAGGAAAAAGCTGAATGCCGTGTGTAGACAAAGAGGTGCAAATTTTTTTGCTAAAATATCTGTTTAATCACTATGTTGTGATTGGCTTAGGCCAAGCAAGCAAACAGTGAATATCTACCACCTACATTACTGTCCAAAAATAACTTAATGTTAAATCCTGTGGGTCCAATCCCTTATCCCTCAGTATTCCTTAAATATTGAAACTGTCCCATATAATATTATCTCTCTTTTTAGTGTACAGTGCAGAACTTCAAGGGAATTAGTATGTAGGAACCATCAGTCCTGTAGTTCCAGGGTGAATCCAACAGAAAGTAAGCGTGTTTTCTACTGTTTTGGCATAAATGTGTTTTTGGAAATCCAAATCAAGTATCAAGTATCAATTTATTTTACCATTTGGTATATTTTTTTACAGTTTGTGCATGAATAAATTGTATATTATGAAACAAAATGGCGAGGATGATTGAAAGAAAGCTGTTAGGCTTATTGAAGAGATCAATCATCCTCCTAGGTATAGTCATTTGATACATTAAATGAATATACAAGATGTGACAGAATGTGCAGAGGTCAGTAATTAGGCTTGAGTAATATTTTGAAATGAGGTTGAACTTAATTTTTTTGGTAAATAAAGAGTAAGTTGTGCTTTCTTTGATATCATAGCTCAATTAATTGAATGTCATTGGACCTTGATATTTGATTGAAAATTGATGAAGTTTAGTTCTTATACAAGGTAAATGAAACAATTTACTTGATCTGGTGTTATAGTAATGAATCTGACTACTTAACATAAAGATATTTTGAAAATTTGCTGGACTGCTGTTATTTTAATTTGAAACATAAATTGTGATACCTGTAATTTTCGTATATCTTCGAATTTTAGCAAATGTAATTCTTTGAATATTGGACTGGTATGAGCAACGAAGTCTTTCTTAATTATAATTCTTACTATTCTTTTCTGCAAGATTAGTAATCTTGAGAGATGTTTTTGATACGTGTTTGCCCAATGGGTTACAAAAGTTCATGCAGATAACAGTATGACTCAGTTAGTGTTAGTAGGCTTATCAAGGTAAATACTTATACTGGTTTGACACTTAGATTGCTGCTCAACTTTTCTAATTACTTAAGATAAGGTTTTCAATTTATTGAATTTTGTTTTAGATGCTGTGAAATTTTTGATAGGGACTACATTGGCCAAACATATTGCATTTTGAAACCAATAAAAGAAAGAAAAGGTGATACAAGAATGTATATTTACAGAATTTCTTGGGCAGTTGACATTGGTTGTCTAAATACAGAACCCATTTCAAACATACTCATATTATGCATAAATAATCCGAATAACTAATGAACTAATCTAAACCAATCTTTAGTACACTTTACTTACCTTCATTTGTAGCATCTGTCTTCACGTTGCCCTCAACAAGCTCATCAATTTCTTCTTGATTTGGTGCAATGATCATTTCTTGGAAAATGTTCAAATCTGCATCTTCAGTGCCTGATCTTCTAATCTGTAAAACAAGTTCAGTTAATATATGGTCAGGAAGTGATTTAGCCACCCATGAATTGTTCATTTAAGCTAGAAATAATCTTATTCTCATCTAAAAAAACCTGTTAGCTGTTACCATGGTAATAGACACTAAAATATGTTTGATGGACCTGCAGGCCCAGAAGCACCTTTCCCACAGCTGACAGTATCAACTCTTCAGTCCCAGTAAGTTACCAACACCTAACTTCTCCTTACATGGCACATACAAAATAAGATGTTTGGTAGTGAGAAAGTGAAGTTTGATCAAACATAGCAAACTCAGCTGAAGATGAAAGGTCCTGTGTTTTGGCAGAGTCTAAGTATAACACTCTGTGAGGAAATGGGATGGCATAAATTTCCATAGCTTGATTGTTTTTCAACTCTTATGCAAATCATTACTTAAAGGGAATCTCTCATGTGCTCCTATTGTTCCCTGGAAACTGTTATTCATATCATAAAAATAACCTTTTTAGAAGTCTTGGCACTGTACTAGTGATATTCAATTTGCCACCGCACTAATAAAAAGTAAATATTCTCAATTGAAAGTCCAATCGGCAAAAGCAACGTTGACATGACAATTCTGTACTGTGTTACTTGCTTGCAAACCACTTTGAAACTATTTTCGATCATTGTTCATCGGTATAGGGCCTGTGGTTGCTCAAACACAGTGAAAGGCGGATTTAGCCTGCACTTGTGGCCTTCAAACTTGTGCACTTGAGTTCTCATGTCTAAGTCATAGGTCACGTGTATCATCAAAGCAGAAACACTTCCCACTAAGAAAAAAGGCAAAATTATGCTTTTCAATTGCATTTTTAGTTTTCAAGTTTTCGTGTGGATGTTTCTACTCATTTTACCAACACAGCAACTAAACACTGATGTGACTTTGAGAGATCCCCTTTCACATCTCAATTCACCTCTTCTTGCTTTCCAGGTTCTCCTTCCACTACTAATCCAGTTGTTGTTTGTAGCTCTAAGCAGTGGTTCGACTGGTCAATCTGTTTCTCAGTGGTTTCTTCTTTTTCATCATCATCAAAATCATCACCATCACTTGATGAAGATGCCATTTCTTCTCCAGCCAAGATGTGTAATAGTCTCTTCTGAGACAATATCTCAAGCTGCTCATAGCAGAGTTTTTTTATTTCTTTCAGTTCAAGTTTCTGCGAAAAGGCAAACAATAAATTATGTTAATATGAAATAAACTTAACATTTGGAGTTCTTATTCATTTGTTTAATCTGAGGCTGTAGTTTATGTATTTCACTGACATGACAATATGTACATACATACATCTTTGTTCTTTTAGTCAATATTCAGTTCAAATCACAGCTTTACCTATAGTTAAGAAGCAAGTTTTGTTGTAACTCATTTACATCCTTTGACTTTCAGAACTAATAATCAAAAGAAATCTAACTCCATTTTTAGATTTTTGACTTTTTTATCATTTAAGGAATCATTGGAGAACAGACTCTCAAATAAAACTCTAGGTCACTTCAGTGTCTGCCACATCCTTATCTGAGAAGAGGCAAGGGTATAACCTTTGCAAATGTTAGTACACAAAGGCAGCACCTTCTCCTCTATTATCTCAAGAGTGAAGTCTGACCAGATTTGGAACCCTGGCCTCCTGCCTGACAGACTGGCACCTTATATTACAAACTGGGCTACTGTAACCAGAGAGTGGCTTTTCATGCACTTTGGATCAAGGGGCCCTTGTCATACAACTGCTATTTGAGTCAAGTCTTTTAATTTTGCTTGACAAGATTTTAGGCCATGTTGATACTAACTTGCAAAAACATCCAAAATCCAAAATTGTTGCTGCATGAGAAGTTATGCTTTGGTAGCCTTGACTCCATGATGAGGTAAGCAAAGAAAATACAAATGAAGGAATAGATCTAAAATAATTTCAAATTAAATGCCCATGTTTTTTTATTAATTCAAAGATTGTAGAAATGAAATCAGAAGGATCAGGCAGAGGGTAGTAGGACAAGATACTACTAAACCCTTTTCAGTAGTCACTAATTATCAGACAATCTTTTAACTCTTGTCAGATCATGCTACAGCCTAGTTTAATTTTCAACTCTTGTCAGATTATTTAACTTACTTAGTGAAAGCACTCAATTGTCTCACAATGAGAGTAATTTGAACAGGACAGCAACATTCTTATGATGTGGCTGAAGGGTAGCACTAATCAGTCACTATCCTGGATACATCCATTGCAAGACAATTGAATATTTTCACTCATATCACAAGAATCCTCATCCACGATGAACAATCTCCTTCAATATATCTTTATATAAATTATCTTAAAAATATTTTTTGGTATTCTACAACTGACCTTTAACGAGCTGGGAAGCATTCTTTTTAGTTCTTTCTTGCTTATGACATTAAAAAGCTGTATGTGAAGTTCCTTCCTGTTCTCAACATAGCTTGACAGTGGTTTGATGTCAAGTGTCTCGGAATCATCGTTAATCTTTTGTGTTTTGCTGGATTTTCTATTTTCTTTCTTCTTTCTAGGGTTTCTTTTGCTGGTTGTGTGTAAGTCACTCTCACTATTATTGTGCTTAAGCACTTTTAATTTCTTGGTTCTTTTATGGTCTCTTGAAAGAAAAACCAAAACAAGTTTGTGCATTAATTAGTAGTTTATATAAACAGTTCCTGTTTATTTATTTCAGGCATAGTCAATGGACATCCAAATTTGGATGTCCTGTACCCCACTTCTTTTTCAATATTCTGACAATTGCTAACCAATAATCACAAGTTACCAAGTATTCCTATTTAATAGTCATTTATTTATTTGTATTTTTTTCTATTGTGATGTAAATTTTAATTAATGGGTCAAATAAAGTGTATTGTTGTTGTTGTGTTGTTGTCAATCAAGCACTTGGTATAAACCAACTTTTTTTAAACTAATTATATTGCAAAGCGATAATAATACAATGGGATTCAAGATTTCTATTCTCTTTCGCTATGCTCAGGTCAATAAGAATATTTCTGATTTAAATTAAATGTAGAGAGGCATCACACAAGTGTCAGTACGTCATTTATTAACACCATGGGCTGCTTGTTACAAAAAAGAATAATCCAACAAGAAATAAGGACAAGGTGAAAATGACCCTGTGAAAAATTGTGCGACAGACATCAAGTGAGTGTAAACTCAATAGAGAGCGGTTTATATGCACAAACAAATCCTCAAGGGACATTGAGTGCGAACTGCTAATTACATATATACCAACAAGAAGTTCAATATATTTGGTGGTATCTTATATCATGTTCTACCAGACTCCCAAACGAACGCATGTCTACATAATTATCACATTATGCAAACACACATTTATACATTTAATTGTTACATTTACTTGTTGTTAAGTGAGTAGATGTAGATACGAGTTTAAATGACGGTGACAGGCGATTTGAGCTGTTATGTTGTTTACCTTTCTCTTTTCTCATTTCTCTCTCTGCTCTCTCTCTCTCTCAGTCTCTCCTCTCTCTTCCCCTATACTATTTTCTTTCTTTGTTTCCCTCCCACTTTTCTTTCCCTATAAACCCCAATTTACATTGACAACACTACATTAAAGTCACACTTTTTATTCGCCAGTGTATTTCATTTAACTGAAATCAATGAATACAGACTGTATACAACTTCTGGGTGGTAAGCCTGTGCATCGGCTAGCCCTATCACGGTTCAAGAGTTCAAGGGTTTGGCAATAACATATACAATAACACAAGTAAATGTATATATGAACATTTCATATAAAATGTCATGTCTTTCCTTTCATTTGACAGACGTTATACCAACACGAAACCTCTCCTTACCTATAGTCATCTTTTTCCTTCTTCTTCCCCTTTTTTTTCCTCTTCGCTGTTATGTGTGTCGATGAGTCCCGTGAGACTGTCTCCCTTTCCATAAAAATACGAAAACTTTAAGCCACTTGTTCTGCTTATTGCTATGATCGACTAGGCGCTTGGCTGGATGGAGACTGAGGGCGAGTCGGTCCAGAACTTCCGTTTAGGACCTGGAGACTAGACAAATTTGGAACGCCTGGCATATTCCTGGTTTTGAAGATTGCAGGAAGTAGATGGGTAACTATGATATAGCCAAGTGTTGCGAACTGAACCGAAAGTATGTTCTCGCGATCGTGGATTACAAAAGCTTCTTCTTTTAGGGCATTCTTCGGTGAGATCAGACAGACAAGGAAATTTCAGGGTCAAATCTTGAAGAAAGATTTCTGTAGGTCTACACTACACGGCCAACAACGTAAACGAATTCTTAATCTTAGTAACATAAACAGTCACAATTTACAGTTTTATAGCTACGTGGGACAAAAAATTGTTTGGCGTACGTTTCGGATTAGTCCCCAGAGAAACGCGTGGCCACTAGCAGCATTGTTAGTTAAGCTTGCTGGACCGCTCTCAAAACTCAGCAAACTAGTTGCTGTCGTTGGAGGGAGGTAAGTCAATAATTGAATAAATTTAATAGACAGTAGATGGCGAGTGACCAACTCGTTCAGTTTTCAGACGGAGAGGGGTGCCTCTTACTATTCATGTCCATTCAGGCCTATCAGTTTAATATTAAGTGCACTTATAGTTAGCAATTTTAGGCTAATCCTAGCGATTACAGCTAACACAAAGTTTATTAGGAAACTTGGTAATGGGGATTAATCAAAAAGAATGAACTACTGAAGATGAAGGCTAAATTTCCTTACTCGCCCATACTTCATTATGCATACAAGGCTACTGATCTTCAAACCAAAATATTGGAGGTAAACCTTGCTTTATGAGCAACCAAAAATTCTCGAAATCACTGTTAGGATTAGAAGTAATGGTTAGGGTTCGGGTAAGGATTATATCTTTTATTTCCCGAAACAAAAATGTTGAGTTTGGCGACCATGAACTGTATAAAAAAGGGGAAGTTGCCGGCATTAAGGTAAGCATAAGTTTGGCGACCATAAACTGTATAGAAATGTGAAGTTGGCAGCCATTATGGTATGCACAATTAAGTATGAAATTTTACCAAGATGAAAGTAAAATTCTTCCAAACTTGTTCAATGATAGTTTGGGCTCTAATTGGGAGAATCTACCAATAGAACTGGGACTGAAGTGGTTAAATAATCTCAATTTAACTGACCCTGTGTTGTGTCCCTGAGCAAGACACTTTACCTGATGTGTTCCAGTTGACTCAGCTATATAAATGAATACTAGCTTCTGCTAAAAAGTTTTACCAGAAATCACTATTATTCATCTTCTCTCATGTTTGGTTAAGATATATTTGCTTTTAGTAGCAAAATGCTACTTCAAAAAGTTGGTTTTGTGCTGCCTACTCATCCCTGAGTACCTGCTTTCTTCATTACATGTATATTTTCTGCTAAGATTTTAATTAAGGTAAAAACTTCAAGTGATTAGTGTGTATGATAATTTTATTATCTTTAAGTCAGGTTTTATTTACTTAACCATGACAGGACTTTTAGAAACTGGTGGAAAAAACTCCCAGCTCATCACAAGGAAAAATATGTAAACAAAGGAGTTCTTTTCTTGAACAAGGAAAGACTTGTCATTATTACAGGTGGTCTTGGGGGAATTAGTATTGGGTTCTACTTATTCAACTTGGAAGAGACACCGTTTACAAAAAGATCTCGATTTATGCCGATCACTCATGTGCAAATGAACGAGCTTGCAGTGACAGAATATAAAGACATTTTAGAACAGTATGCAGAATGTATTTTACCTGTCAATCATCCAGATCACATTCGAGTTTTTCGAGTTGCCCAGAGGCTAATCAGAGCTAATAAGTGTGAGGAAATGGATCATCTCAAGTGGCAAGTTAATGTTGTTTTTGCAGATGATCAAGTCAATGCATTTGTTTTACCTGTAAGTATGATATAAAAGTATAATGCTTGGTGTGGTGCTGAAGTTATAGTATGTTTATCAAATAGAGCTAACAGTCTGCTCAAATGTCCAAATATTGAACACTTCCCAGGAAAGGCATGTTCTCAGAACCCTTCTCCGTTTGTCCACATAGACAGACAGATACACAAATGTTTGTCCTCAGAACCCTTCCCTGTTCCTTCACATAGACAGACAGACACACTACCTGCGTAGCAAGCACAAAGAGAATGAGGAGGGGGAGGGGGGCTAGCGAGCAACAAGAGGAATGCCTCCAGCTCTTGAGGAAATGAGAGTGTTTCCTCTAGAGCAGCTAGAAGATTAATGTGTGACTGTATTTAAATTTGCTTAAACAACCTACATTTGGGAGATAGTTCAGTATTGTTTCATTTACTCCATGGTATTGCTTACTAGTATAATTTTATATTGTTACTGATATTATATCAAGATTTTTCTTTTTACTTAAAAATGTCTTCATTGCACCCATGGTGATACTAATTTTATCTTCCATGTGTGAGGATATTGGCATCATCATGGTTACAAACATGAACAGCCAATTACAAGAGAGCTCCCACTCAGGCACATGGCCACTTTTTATAAATAGTTGTGTTTATGTAGGATTTTATTTAATCAATAAAATAAGTGGAACATTACATGGCTGCTTGGGGATACAGGTTTTATCTTCTTGAGCTTTCACTTTCACACATGAAAGATAGTTTCATAACACTCGAAGATAAAACTTGTATCCCTGCTTGGCCATGTAACATCCTCTATTCACAAAATAAGTACTGATTTCAAAATGTTATATTTTCCCCAGCATGGACAGATTTTTGTTTTCACAGGAATGCTTAACATGTTCACAAATGACCACGAGTTAGCCTCCGTACTCGGCCATGAGATGGCGCATGCTGTTCTGCAACATGGGGTGAGAGTATCATTTATAACATTTTACAAGTAAGGAATGCAGTATTTATTGTAACACATGCTGTCCCTGTATATTAAACTCAGTTTATTATTGTAAATTGTGTTTCTAGCCTTAGCTATTTTTTTTATCTTTAAAGTTTCATTCTTTTTCTTTTTTTTTAATTTGCTCTCCTTTCCGTGAAACATTTTGCAAAGTTTTTTTATTGAATAGTAATCATTCAATCAAATTGCTCAAAAAATATTCATACTCTTCAATCTTGTGCTTTGCTTTCAGGCTGAACAGGTAGCACTCCATGGTTTTATTAACCTGTTTGTCGTAGTGTCTCTTGCTACTTTGTGGGCCCTTCTACCAACAGACCTTCTTGCAGTTGGTGCACAGTGGATTCAAAACAGGATTCTTTCTGTAAGTGACAATAATAATAATAATAATAATAATAATAATAATAATAATAATAATAATAATAACAGTAATAGTAGTAGTAGTAATAATAAAAATAATGATAATAATTATAAAAAGAAATATAATACTAAATAAGAAGAATTAGTTTTCTACTTCTAGTAATATTGTTTTGTAATAATGATGATAACAATTTGTTTGCTTATCTTTCACATTATTGCTCCATTACAAGATGTTTATCACCCAAATGCAACTTGAAATGTTGTTTTTTCCAATAATTTTGTTGTTTAGATTGAAAAACAGCTTGAATGAGCTACAATATACAAACAAAAGTTGTGAGTCCTACTAGTGGTGTACATAAACATGTGATACTATCAACTAATAACTTTGTCTTTGATGTAGTGTTGCACATTCATGCAAATGAATGATATAATCAGTAAAATTGAGGCCTCATGGGTCAGGAGGAATTAACCCTGTATTTGACCATAAAAATAGTAGAAATGATTGTTAGCAACCATGGACAGCAGACTCTGCCTTTGTGCCTCATTGGCAGGGCTTAGCTAACAAACTTGTAAGTTTGAATTCACATAGAAACTTTAAAAACAAGAATGTGAGGTCTGAATGGCCTGTGCTATAAAAATTTGCAGTGTTGTATCATCAACAAATCCAACTGATCGAGAGATATTGTATCTAGCAATTAACATACTTAAACAACTTTTTGTTAACAGTGCTAAACACATTTCAGATTCTCCTTCACCTCCCATATTCAAGGAAACTTGAACTCGAGGCAGATAAAGTTGGAATGTACTTTGCAGCTAGGGTAATTTTTTGATCCAGTGTTATATTTTACAGTTTTCAGAATGATTAATGCATGGTTTTCTCAACAATTGCTGTACAGTCATCTAACTTGACCTTTATGTTCCACATACTCTTTTTTCAAACAGGAAGGATCAGAAACAAAAAATGTTAATTGTAGGATTTGAATGCCTAAAAGTAGTGAAGTGTTAAATGAAAAGGAGCTTTGGATGATTAAATTTTTGTTAAAGGAAAATCATCATATATCTTTTATTTGGGATTTGGCTTGGGAATGTTAAATTCAGGTTGTACATGCGTGCTAACGTTATAGCCGGAAATAGGAAACAGCTTTTTTCTTACCCAAAGAAAATGAAGGGAAAGAGAGGGACAGAGAGGGAAATTGAGCCATTTTTAGGGACAGAGAAGAAAATTGAGCCATTAGCCAGGTTGTGCATGTTGGTTTCACTAAAGTTAGTTTTAAGAAGTTTGTTTTCTAACACGTCCGTATAGAGTATTAACTCAATCTGCCTTATTTTTAGAAGTCGATTTCATCGAAAAACTTACCCAACGCTCCCACTGTTATTTTCCCCTGGCCAGCACTCACTAACCACATCAGATCGAGGTTAATCCTGATACGCACGTTCTTGAAACACTCTTCCGTTCGATAGCCAATCAATCAATAACTTTAGTGGAATCGACATATCCCCAGGTGTAGACTTAGAGCGCCCTCTCTGTCCCCTCAATTTCTCTTGTCTTACATGTGTATTACACACTCCGTGGTTTGAAAAGTATAGGAACAATTGTTGAGAAAAATGAGAAATGTTGCAAAAATTGAAAAGATTGAAAAGGTGAGAAATAAATTGTAACTGAGATAAACAGCTTAGCAAAATTAAAGTTTCTACGAGTCATCGTCAAATGATTTAAAAGCATGTGATTAATTCAAGTGACAGCTTATCTTTCTCTCAACATCTGAAAGAAGCTAGGTCAGCATCGAACTCAATCTTAATACTAATAGTGTTAATCATGAAGTTCAAACTCCCAATCTTTCTAAAATACATTTTTTGCCGTTTCTACTGTAGGCTTGTTTTGACATTCGTGAATGTCCGAAGTTCTGGTCCAGAATTGCTCATGGACAGCGGCTTGCTGAAGAAGGAGAGATTGATGTAGAATGGTTGTCGACGCACCCGTCACACAGCAGCAGAGCAAAGAAACTTGAGGAAATGGTGCCAGAGGTAAACTAGAATCTTAAAAGATGCAAACCAGCCAAATCAGATGTGAGACTAAAGATTTTTGATGTTTCTTACGTGAGCTCTCATGAATTTTCGAGTCCGATAGAAAATCCTCAACATTTGATAATAATATGACAAGGCACGGCTTGAAGCTGAAGAGAAGCATGAAGTAACATCTGGTTATCAGCTTTATTTTTATTTTGTATGTTTAAGGTAATGAGAATTGCCATTTCTGCCGGCAGAAAATGGAAATTCAAGAAAAGATAGAACAGAGTTTGCTTCTTTTTGTTTCTGTATTCGATAAGCACCAAATGCCAAGAAAAGTTTTTTTTTAATCCAGCTTGGACTTTTCAGTTAGGTATAACTCGGGGTTTTGCTTTCCCTCGGAGGTTTTCCAGTGTGAAGATTATTATTTGAAAAAGAAATATTTAGATTTAAAAAAGTTAAGACGATTCGTTGGCGTCACAAAAACTTTTGAAAAACAAATTAGATGCTTTACTGTTCTTAATTCCAAATGTTGTGTGCGAAGTTAGGAAGTCTAGATGCAAAAAGGTGTACGAAAGGCAGCAGAACTTTGGGATTAGATTCCCTTAATTGACAGACTACCGTGCGAGTCGTGTACTGAACTTAAGTTTGGAACAATGCACTGAATTAATATGTGCTACTTACTTAGAACAAGCCTTTAAAAAATAGACAGTACATCAAGAAAAAAAGTTCCCTTAAACCGTGTGAAGGTTTTTGAAAACGAAGGTACGGCTTCTTAGTGTGGACGGACAAAAACGAAGGTTTCCGGGAAACGCTTACCTCGCTGCTCACTTCGAAAACATACGCTCGAGCTAGGTCCGGTGACGAAAGCGGATGTTTTCTTACCCATTTTCGTGGTCTAAAGGGGCGCAAATCTTGTTATAAGTTTCTGAAAACGTATTGGCGTGGGCAAAGGTTTAATTTGGGTGCTGGCAGTCCTCTTCGTTAGAGGAAGTTGTGGGTTTTTTTCTCCGACGAAGGACTGGTAGTTCCCGAAATGTCCGCGCCAAAAACCTTAGAAAGCGGAGAATTTAAGCTAAAATTTTTTGGTTGGTTTTACAAGCTTTGATGTGTACTAAAGTTTTGGTGGTAAAGCTAGTTCTGCTGCTAGAGTTTTTCCGTTTCTGTTTATACGTTATATAACAAGATTTTACCGTGTTTGATAGAAGCTGTAATTTTACGGTAGGGAAGTCTTGGCAGTTTTTTTAGCAGGTGATTTCGCTGTCTTTCAGGCTATGGAACTGAGACGACTCTGCAACTGCCCTCGTCTCGATGGTAAGAAGCTCACGATTATCAAGGCAACTTTATTTTGCTGCCTTTCGTCTTCACTTTCTTAATTCACCCAAGAACAAACTGGCAAAAAGATAAGCAAAATCAAAAACGAAAAGCATATTATTTTAGGTTTTCTTGAAATTTTTTCAAGGCTGAGTTGTTACATTACATCTCACTTATGACATCATAGAAATTATAGATCAAGAATTAGGCTGAAAAAACAAAAAGAAGTTCCGTCTTGCTTGTTTTAACTATTAAAATAGTTCTCGCGCTTTACGACAAGTGATCTCATGATGTCATAGCACCGTTTTACCCAGCATGCACATGGGTAAGCACGGGGATACCGTTACTGGTTTTTGGGAAGAAAGCGTTTTGGGATGCATGGTTTGGCTTATCAAGCATTTCAACCAATAAGGACTCAGTCTGACAGTCGAAGAAATGGTTGCCAGAAAAAGTATTCTCTGGAAACAGCAACCAAATCAATCTGTATTGCTTAAATAGACCCTTTTCAGTATTTTGAGTTTCTTGATTGAATACGAAGCTCAGTGGAAGAAAACAAATGAAACCGCAATGGCATCGAAAATGAATAACTTGTTTTTTTGCTTATTCCCCAGAGCCTCGTATCCAAGTGATCTTTTATAATAAGATTAATCTAGTTTTTTTTTTATTAAATAACTTATAAAGAAAGCGGATTAAGGGGCAGGCTTTAATTGTTGACGTAAGTATTTAGCCAAGAACTCGCAAATTTGCCAAATTTTGATCAACCCAAAAACCAAAAGTTGCTGCCTTTTCGAGCATTATCAATTTGCTTCGACAAAGGGCAAAAGCGACCTCGTTCCGGCAGGGCTTTTCCTCTTTCTCCCCCACTATTCTAGACGCGAGGAAGAAAAGGGCCCTGGGAACGAGGTTTGGGCTCTGCGCTTGAGTCGTCAACAACTTGAACATTACATGTCCCACGGCGAAAATTAAAACTATCAACTTTTTTGGTTCATTAATATTTTGCTTAAGTACTTACTCGTCAACGCACTGATCAGTTTTTACATAATCTAAAAAGGTTAAAAACTCAACCGTGACTCGATGGGCAACAGACAAAACATTAGTGCCAGAGTTCTGACATAGTATTACGATCACCAATATATCGGGTCACGTAAAGTACCAGGCTTTCTTGAGTTTCTTCTTCTTAATTCGTCTTTCTCGTCAGCTTTCTCTCTACAATGTCCCTTGCTAAAAGCTGCTCTTTTTATACATATACTAATAAATACATAATACTAATAAATCTGAGTAATGCTTGTATTCCATTGCAAAAAAAATGCAAAAAGGAAAGATGAACTGACGCGCATTAGCAGCAAACTCTCGTATCAGGCTCATTTCATTTTCCGGTGTCCTTTGGAAAGTGAATTAAACCTGGTCAAGGTAAACGAAGTGACGAACTTTCTTTATGTTTTTCAGCCATACCGATGCAGTCTGGCAGACCACGACCACGCCCACTTACTCTCACGGGGCTCGTTGGAGTGAATCAAGTAGCTGCAAAATGATGATTGCTGGTCTTTTTCTTGAAAGTACATTAATGAAAGAAATACCATCGTTATTTTAAAAATAAATTTAGTATAAAAAAATAGGCCCGCAGTGCGTGCATGTAGCTACTGTGTTCATGCTTCACTATGTGCCAGAGTTCAAATAAATCTCT
>JAOBAT010097013.1:0-10377 GCA_026413305.1 Hydrozoanthus tunicans | reverse complement strand
CAATTTTAACAAAATTCGAAAGATGAGGGGAAGAAGGCACTTTCAGTTTTTGAAACGACACTAAATTTTGCAAAGCGATTAGGAAAATATAGGTAGCCAAAGGATACATGTGTCGGATACCACAATAGCGCTAGATTAATGAGAAACATTCTTAGTCTTTCAGACTACATGCAACAGCACGCTTGACTAGTTGTTGCTTCTGTCAATCAATTTTTGCGTTCCGCTCAGCCGATGTTGAATCTACTCAATCTATGTAAAGAGCTCCGGGTCTCTTTTGCAAAGATTGATCCCGAGTTTGAACCAATAATCGTCAACGATAAGCCGCTGGAGATCGTATAACATGTAAAGCTACTGGGTCAGAATCTGTCGAGCGACCTCAAATGAATGAATTCACTAAAAAGACATCCCTATTATTCCAGAAAAGGATCTGTTCAGTTTCTACACCACCTGTATAATATTCGCCCAATATTAAAACACATGTCCAGTCTTCCACGATGCATTACCCAAATACCTCTCAGAAGATCTTGAAAAACTACATAGCACTCAGAACAATATATCCGCAGAGGCAATACACTGATGACATAGAAGGTGGCCTGCCTCGCCTCATTGAGCACAGGCAGCACCTAATATCGCAGTTGCTTTCGGAAATTGAGCAAGTTTGCAACCCATAGACTTAGACCTTTTCTGCCGCTCCAAAGAACTGCCACTACCGACTAAGGTAAAAACGAACTTAAATCACACTAGAGGCCAAGACTGATCGGCGTAAAAACTCTTTTATTGATAGCAAATCCAGATATTTCAACAATAGTTTTAACAAATTTTAATGTCTTTATATAAGGACAAACTCCAGATATTTTAACCACTAATTTTAACAAATTTTAATCTCATTATATAAGGAGAAACTCCAGATATTTTAGCCACTAGGTTTTAACAAATTTTGATTTCATTAAGGATCAAGACCGATTGGAACGAAAACTCCATTACTTTTTCTTTAATGTTTCAATGGTTAGTTTTTTCCACATCTTTTATAAATTCTTAATCATTATTTAATTTTTCTAGATTTTATATACCACATAACATTTATTCGAATTGAAGATTGTTAACCAGTACATCAGAATAAAGTTTAGTTTACGTTTTCTTTTTTAAGCAGAACCCCAAACAGTAGAACTTGGAGTCGATTGCTCATCTGACATCATCAAACACCCGGATGAAGCTCAGAATGTCCGAAAGGAGAGTAAACACGATGGCGGTGTCATAATAGGTTTTCAAAAAGCAATGAAGAGAGAAGAAAATGTACTCACAGAAAAAGGGAGGGAGAAAGGTTGGTTTTGAAAAAAGTTACGAGTTTTATCACATTGATTCAAAGTTTAAAATATCAAAAATGGTAATATAAAGTTAAAAGGTAGTTTTAAAACAAACGTTTTCGACTTATAAAGTCATCTTCCGTCATCTCGCCTGTCATCCTAACCATTCGTTCTCCTGGGAAGTTGTGACTTTTGCTTATTCCTGGACTATCCGCCGCATTTTAGAAGCCTTGATCATCGAAAAATTCGTCCTAATTTGAATAAACAAGTCCAAGCGTTCTCATTGTCTCTATTCCCCTCGGGGATAACTTAATAACTGCCAATTGCATATAAACTACGCGTTCTCTTTAGCGCAGTTCATTTACCTGAAGATGACTTTATAAGTAGAAAACGTTTGTTTTAAAACTACCTATTAACTTTATATTACCATTTTTGATATTTTAACTTATTTGGCGTATTTATGCATCCTGATTTAAAGTTTGTTCAGCAGTATGTAAAGTTATCCGTCTTAGAAATCAAAAAATTCAAATCTTTATTCGACTATTTGCAGCAGGATCTACCTAGAATCGCAGTTGGTTGCCCCTGTGAAACTATCCCTAAATTCCTTTTTGGAATCTTTGTAGTGCAATCTCCCTTGAACTGCAGTTGTTTACTATTTTGAACTACCCCTGAATTCTTTTGGACTCTTTGTAATGGAGTCCACCTTGAACTGCAGTTGTTTACCATTGTGAAACTATTCCTGAATTCCTTTTGGGCTTTTTGCTCTGGAATCTACCTAGAATTGCAGTTGGTTACTATTGCGAAACTATCCCTGAATTCTTTGTTTGACCCTTTTTGCAATGGAATCTACCTAGAAATGCAATTGGCCATTACCGTTGTGAAACTTTTCCAGAATTCCCTTTTGGACTCTTTGCAATGGAATCTACCTAGAATTGCAAATGGTTACCATTGTGACACTATTCCTGAATTTTTTTTGGATTCTTTGCATTGGAATCTACCTAGAATAGCAGTTGGCTGTTACCATTGTGGAACTATTCCTGAATTCCTTTTTGGACTCTTTGTAATGGAATCTACCTAGAACTGTAGTTGGTTACCATTGTGAAACTATTCCTTAAACCCTTTTTGCACGAATCGCAAACATGGTCAATAGGGACCTCTTGTTCCATTGCAATTGTTCGTACTATATTAACAACTGCTTATTTTAATTTTTTAAAAGAAATTTTGTTAAAAAAGAAAGAAAGAAATAGAGAAGGAAGAAAGAAAGTTGAAAAAATTGGAAAAAAGAAAGAAAAAGAGAAACAAAGAAAGAAAGCTAACCCTTGCAAACTTCAGTTACTCATTAGCACCTTTAATACTTTAGACAGCAAAGTTTTCAGCTAGTTAATCTTATAGTTTTTGAAGAAACAAAAATTTGAAGAGAACGCTTTACAGATAGAACAGCTGTTTTTTCAATTTTTTGTGAACCTATTCCACAGCAGTGTCAGGCAAGATCAAGTTGAAAGGGAAACTAGACGGCGGATTCAGCTGGTTGGTCGTCCTCGGCTCATTTCTCACTCAGTTTGTAGTTATGGGAGTACACAACGTCTTTGGCGTTCTGTATGTCGAGTTGTTAGAAGATTTGGGCGAAAGCCAAGCTGCTACGGGTAAATATTTTATTTGTAAATGTGAAGATCATTAATATATCAAAAACAGTATTAGAGGTTTTAACAAGCAATTCCCTTTCTTTTAAGCTATTTTTTTCACCCCTTAGTTCTTTGCTTGTCTTTCTTTGTTTCTGCATGAGTTCTTTGGCTTGCAGATGGTGTACCTCTCTTATTTTCTTACTTTTCTACCTGGTTGAGGCTAAAACGAATGTTTGACCAGCCAAAACAAAAGTGATTACCTCTTATAGGTAGATTAGGAAACGACGTTTTTTTTGTAGAGATTCTTTTCAGCTTGTAAAGGTAGAAATAGAATGTAAATGCGATCTCTGAACGAATCATTCAAGAAAATATTCCAGGCTTTCGTTTGTCTCTGAATCTAAAAACGTAAATCTGCGCTGTTAATTTTACGGTGGAAGGAAATGACCAAACGGTGACCAACAAAAGAGAGTAAAATGAAAGGATAGCTTAGAATAAAAAAGCGGGTAGTCTAGTTATGGTAAAAATCAGTAATTTGTTTGTCTTTATCCATTTTTATTCACATCGAAAAATGTAATAAGGTGGCTAAAGTTTGAAACGTTTTTGATGCGGGATCAGAGAGAGTAAATAGATTGTATTTAGTCATTTAAACAGGTCGGATTTCTACTCAGTTTCGTTATCCCACTAATCAAAAGCTATGATTATATATTTGAAAGAATTCAAGCGCTACTGTTGGTCGGCTGGTAGTCATATGCTGCAGTATATCTTATTAACCTCGCTGCTAGGGTCATAAGCGTAGACAGATTCTACTGAAAAAGTCCCATAAGGTTGCTCAAAAAATCCTTAAAAGACGCTCATAAAAGCCCTAAAATGTTGCTCAAAATTGCTCAAATTTCGAAACATTTCTCAAAAGTTTTTCTCTTTTAATACAAATAGTTGCTCCACATATGAAGGTCACAATATCCATGTTTCTAAAATAACAGCAAACACAAGGTGTTGTGTAACATTCAGTGTTCCTCTGTTCCTAGGTTAGTAGGTAGCCTCCCGTCCTTTGTCCTCCGGTTTCTCGATGACATAACTACAATAAAACTACATGCCCAAAACTTCACCTTGATTGTAAGATGATTGTAGGGCAAGGGCAGTTTATAATAGGAATAAGCATGCACAGGGTACCAAAGAAGACATTTAAATTTTTTTTAACTAAAACTGTTCTAATTGTATAATTCGTTTTTCATTTAATGTTTTGAAAGTGGTCAAACGTGCCAAATAGTACAAAAATGCTTAAGAAAAGTTGCTCAAAAGTTGCCGAGCAGAATTTGTCCAGGTCTAAAAGTCCATAACGTTTTTCCTCGTATTTTCCTCATAGCACACGGGTTGGTAAGATAAACTACAGTTCGATATTAGCGAAAAAAAATTTCCAGTGGGGCGGAGATTAGAAACTCAACTACAGTCCCTCAGCTGCAAGTCCGTAACTTGGGTACGAACCTCGCACTCTGTTAATATAAGTTGTATTCAAATATTTGTTTTTTCTCTTCTCAGCGTGGGTGGCGTCGATGGCTTTTGGCCTGACGTTTATCATGGGTCCCGTGAGTACTGCTGTGTGCACTAAGCTAGGTAGCCGAGCCACTGCGGGCTGCGGAGCTTTCTTGTTTGGCCTGGGGCTACTTTGCACTTCAACTGTAAATCACTTCTACCAGATGTTCCTGACGTATTCCTTGGTTTTTGCGACTGGGTGCAGTCTCTCTTACTACTCGTCTGTGTTGGTACTCAGCGAATATTTTTCTAAGAGTTTAGTTGTTGCAAATGGTTTGGGACTCGCGGGTGCCGGCGTTGGAACCATTGCACTTGCTCCCTTCGTCGATCTTCTCCAATCTCACTTCAAGTGGCGCACAACTTTAAAGATTTTAAGTTTTCTGTCCTTGGTGCTAGCGTTCAGCAGTTTATTGTATCGATTTGTCCAAAGACCTAGGAGTCACGTGACGATTGTTAAAGAAACCGCTCAGAAACACGTGGACTTTTCAGTTTTCAAGAACAAGGCGTACATTGTGTGGTTGACTGTGGTTGGACTGGTACTGTTTGGTTTCTACATTCCCTATGTCCACCTGGTAAGTCAGATTTGTTGTAAAAGAGAGTGATATTTTATTTCTCTCTTTTACCTTCGATTGAAGCCTGCCCATGGATTTTGCACATGTAGCTTTTATAAAGTGGTATCAAGAAATTGTAACGGCGTTGAAACGAGTTGTCTGTCAGAAAACTTTAACCATAGTAAGTTATAAACTACGAAACTGAATCAGGAGGTTTAACTAGATTATAGACCCTACGCATTAATCGCAGCCATTAAAACCTTATTTTGTCTGTATTCAAACTACAGCCTCGTTTTGCGTAACATAGTCTTTTGAGAGTTTAACTCAAAAACAAGGCTAGTATAGATTGTCATACTTATTTAGTTTTACTTGCTTCAATTACTTTGTACAGTATTTGACCTAAATATACGTTTTTTTTTCTTATCCTGTAAAAATTGGAAATGTGAATAAAATGTAAATGTAAAATGTATGCATAGGGTCTATTGGAATGCAAAATCAATTGTTACAACATTTATTTTCCTTTCCATTCAACAGGTTCGCCATTGTCAGGATTTGGAAATTGCCAAAACCAAAGCAGCTCTTCTCGTCGGCTATATGGCAGTATCGCAAACCTTGGGTAAAATATTCTTCGGCCAAGTTGCTGATCTTCCACGTGTGAACCGCGTGTATCTGTTTCAGCTGTGCTTATCGATCTGCGGTGTATTGACTTTGCTTTTACCCTTTTTTACGTCATATCCATCCCTTTTGGCTTACTGTTGGATATTTGGCTTCAACGATGGTTGCTTTGTAGTTTTAACTGCAGTCTTGAC
Organism: Hydrozoanthus tunicans; assembly: GCA_026413305.1. Taxonomy (NCBI): domain Eukaryota; kingdom Metazoa; phylum Cnidaria; class Anthozoa; order Zoantharia; family Hydrozoanthidae; genus Hydrozoanthus; species Hydrozoanthus tunicans. The sequence goes on along the minus strand of JAOBAT010097013.1, from coordinate 4,561 downwards.
GGGAGATGTGGCTGGGCGAAAAAAATTTGCCCCTGCGTTTGGTTTGATGTATTTCATAACTGGAATTCCGATGATGCTTGGTCCACCAGTGGCAGGTACGTAAAACAAACATCTTTCATAGGTAATGTTAAAATAGTGAACAAAAAAGGAAGGATGGTCAAAAGGACGGAAGGATGGAGGAAGGAAGGATGGAAGAGTGGATGAAAGGTAAAAGGAAGGATGGACAGCAGGATGGAAGAAAGATTCAAAGGAAGGTAGGAAAGGAGGGAGGATGGAGGGAAGAATGGTGGGAAGGATGTAGGAAAGGAGTGAAGGAAGATTGGATAAAACCATAGAAGGAAGTATGGTAGTAGGAAGGAAGGAAGGATGAAAGGAAGGAAGGATGGAGGAAAGGAAGGATGGAAGAAAGGATGGAAGGAAGAAAGGAAGGATGGAAGAAAGGATGGAAGAGGGATAGAAGGAAGGATGGAAGGAAGGATGGAAGGAAGGATGAAAGGAAGGAAGGAAAGAAGGAAATAAGGATGAAGGAAGGAAGGATCGAAGGAAGGATGTAAGAAAGGACGGAAGGATAGAAGGAAGGATAGAAGAAAGGAAGGATGTAGAAAAGGAGTGAAGGAAGGTCGGATGACACCATGGAAGGAAGTATGGTAGTAAGAAGGATGGAAGGATGGAAGGATGGAAGAGAAAAAATTCAGAAAAAGAAAAAAATCCAGAAAGAAAGAAAAATAAACAAAATCAGAAAGCAAGGAAGGAAGAAAGAAAGAAAGAAAATAAGGAAAAACCAGAAATAATTTGTTAAGAGCTAAATGGTAGCTGAATAGCCAGCTGTTTCACCTTGTGTTTTATTGAGCGTCATATTTCAACTCTTTTTCCCAACAGGGTGGATGTACGAAATCAACCATTCATACAACCCTGCCTTCTTCATGGCTGGTGCGTTCACAACGTTGGGAGTTTTGCTCTTGTTCTTGGTCCCGCTTCTACTTCCGCCGGAAGTAAAAAAGGAATGGATTAGGCGATCCAATCGCATCCACACAACTTTGGACTTAAACAGCTAAACCGTTTCTTTAAATGACAATTAGAACCAAACTTGTTACTTGTCGCCCTATAGGACTGATCAGCACCGTATACAGCTTTTCAGCTACTAGCAAAGAACCACAAGTACGAGTTTAGAGAACTGCGTTAAGGTTGATCCCCCACTGCATGCGTGTTTTGGCACGCTAAGGAACCTTCCGTTGTTCTGCGGCATTTCACATTCCCCTTACCAGGATGTTCAACTTTTCATACTAAGCGAATACATCGACTAGAATACAACTTAGTTTTTACGTAAAAAGCAGCGAAACTCTAATTTAAAGCAATGTTTCTTTTGTGCTACGATAATTAAGCCAACCAAAGAACTTCAAAACATAAGCCAATAAAACCTTTTGATTTTCAATGTTCCCCACGTATCCATATTTAGAAACATACTCTATATTAAGAAATTACATCACAATGTTCTAGAATGTTCTAGAACAGTCTAGAACATTCTAGAACATTGCATGAATATTACACCACAATGTGGTATTGTAGAACATTGCAGAATATTACATCACAATGTTCTAGAACATTCTAGAACACTGTGATGTAATTTCTTAATATAGAGTACTTTCTAGACTATAGATGAAGATTAGTCCAGTGGGACGTGTTAAATCAAGACACAAAGCGAGATAAAGAAAAAGAAAGTAGAATAATATGACAAACATGAAGTGGAGCAACAACCCAGGTTGGGAATCGAACCCAACAGCAAGTTTGTACTTGCGTGACCATTTCACACTAGGTTTGGTGTTGCGTAACCATTTCACACTAGGTTTGGTGTTATCAATGAATTAAAAAAATGCTTTGGCAGACAATAGAACTCCAAACAAGCCTTTTTACTTTAAAGTGTATTTGTGAAACTTAATTTGTTAGAAAGTATTTTGAAAAAAAGAAAAAAAGGCGCTTCTTTCATTGAAGTAATTTACCCCATTGGGTTCCCCTATTACCGTCACAACATTGGGTTCCCCTATTACCGTCACAACACAAGAATTATTTCAATGAAATAAGCGAAATTTTTCTTCTTTTTCAAAAAAAATTAAAAAATTAATTAAGTTCCCTGCATAAACATGATACGTACGCTTTAAACTTCAAATTCTAACATTTTACAAAACACTCGAATGTAGCAAGGCGAAATCTCGATAGACGTGTTAAAACATTATTGCGAAAAGGAATATTTGATGTATACAAAAAACCAGTAAGTCTAACCCTAGATACAACACTATCTCCGAAGCTAACAAAAAAGCTATATCTGTAAGACAAATACAAATTATGATAAAATGGACATCAAGTTCGCATTTTGGTAATGAAAGAATTTATCCTTACAATATTCAAAGAATTCGAAGAATACATCTTGTCATCGTAACAACTTTCTATACATATCGCGATATCATTTTGACATTTTAACACTGGCTTCATTCATAAAATACGTAAAGTATGGTATTTTCAACACCCTTTTGTTTGATAATGATAACAAAAATAACAATTTTTAAATAACAATAATCATAATAGCAATAACAATTGTAGCAAAAGTTTAACCAGCGCCAATACTGTTTGCTCACGAAAAAGAGTTAACCCCGAAAGTGCTTGCTCAAAAGAAAACAGTTAGCTTGCTCACGAAAAAAGTGTTAGCCCCGAAAGTGCTTGCTCACGAAAAAGGTGTTAGCCTCGAAAGTGCTTGCTCATGAAAAAGGTGTTAGCCCCGAAAGTGCTTGCTCGCGACAAAGGTGTTAGCCTCAAAAGTGCTTGCTCACGAAAAAGGTGTTAGCCCCGAAAGTGCTTGCTCACGAAAAAGGTGTAAGCCCGAAAGTGCTTGCTCACGAAAAAGGTGTAAGCCCGAAAGTGCTTGCTCACAAGAAAAGAGTTAGCCCCGAAAGTGCTTGCTCACGAAAAAGGTGTAAGCCCGAAAGTGCTTGCTCACGAAAAAGGTGTTAACCTCGAAAGTACTTGCTCACAAAAAAAGTGTAAGCCCGAAAGTGCTTGCTCAAAAGAAAACAGTTAGCCCCGAAAGTGCTTGCTCACGACAAAGGTGTTAGCCTCGAAAGTGCTTGCTCACGAAAAAGGTGTTAGCCTCGAAAGTGCTTGCTCACGAAAAAAGTGTAAGCCCAAAAGTGCTTGCTCACGACAAAGGTGTTAGCCTCGAAAGTGCTTGCTCACGAAAAAAGTGTAAGCCCGAAAGTGCTTGCTCACGACAAAGGTGTTAGCCCCGAAAGTGCTTGCTCACGAAAAAGGTGTAAGCCCGAAAGTGCTTGCTCACAAGAAAAGAGTTAGCCCCGAAAGTGCTTGCTCACGAAAAAGGTGTAAGCCCGAAAGTGCTTGCTCACGAAAAAGGTGTTAGCCTCGAAAGTACTTGCTCACGAAAAAAGTGTAAGCCCGAAAGTGCTTGCTCAAAAGAAAACAGTTAGCCCCGAAAGTGCTTGCTCACGACAAAGGTATTAGCCTCGAAAGTGCTTGCTCACGAAAAAGGTGTAAGCCCGAAAGTGCTTGCTCACGACAAAGGTGTTAGCCCCGAAAGTGCTTGCTCACGAAAAAGGTGTAAGCCCGAAAGTGCTTGCTCACGAGAAAAGAGTTAGCCCCGAAAGTGCTTGTTCAAAAGAAAACAGTTAGCCTCGAAAGTGCTTGCTCACAAGAAAAGAGTTAACCCCGAAAGTGTTTGCTCACAAGAAAACAGTTAGCCCCGAAAGTGCTTGCTCACAAGAAAACAGTTAGCCCCGAAAGTGCTTGCTTACGAAAAAGGTGTAAGCCCGAAAGTGCTTATTCAAAAGAAATGAGTTAGCCCCGAAAGTGCTTATTCAAAAGAAATGAGTTAGCCCCGAAAGTGCTTATTGAAAAGAAATGAGTTAGCCCCGAAAGTGCTTGCTCACGAAAAAGGTGTTAACCCGAAAGTGCTTATTCAAAAGAAATGATGTAGCCCCGAAAGTGCTTGCTCACGAAAAAGGTGTAAGCCCGAAAGTGCTTATTGAAAAGAAATGAGTTAGCCCCGAAAGTGCTTGCTCACGAAAAAGGTGTAAGCCCGAAAGTGCTTATTCAAATGAAATGAGTTAGCCCCGAAAGTGCTTGCTCACAAGAAAACAGTTAGCCCCGAAAGTGCTTGCTCACGAAAAAGGTGTTGGCCCGAAAGTGCTTATTCAAAAGAAAACAGTTAGCCCCGAAAGTACTTGCTCACGAAAAAGGTGTAAGCCCGAAAGTGCTTATTCAAAAGAAATGAGTTAGCCCCAAAAGTGCTTGCTCACGAAAAAGGTGTGAGTCCAAAAGTGCTTGCTCACGAAAAAGGTGTTAGCCCCGAAAGTGCTTGCTCACGAAAAAGGTGTTAGCCCCGAAAGTGCTTGCTCACGAAAAAGGTGTTAGCCCGAAAGTGCTTGCTCACGAAAAAGGTGTTAGCCCGAAAGTGCTTGCTCACAAAAAAGGTATTAGCCCCGAAAGTGCTTGCTCACGACAAAGGTGTTAGCCTCGAAAGTGCTTGCTCACGAAAAAGGTGTTAGCCTCGAAAGTG
>JAOBAT010097002.1:0-16561 GCA_026413305.1 Hydrozoanthus tunicans | reverse complement strand
ACTACTACTACTACTACTACTACTACTACTACTACTACTACTACTACTACTACTACTACTACTACGACTACTACTACGACTACTACTACTTTTGCTATTACCACTGTTGCCACTGTAAACTCTACTAGCACTTCCTACTTACCACAAGGTCTCTCTCTATGTAATTTTGTTACAGGCCCCTGCTGGCATTAGGCTGACCCAGGAGGAGTTTGATGAAATCACAAGAATATGGGCATCAATTCAAAGACAAATTGTAAGATCACGTCCTTGTTTCTTACTTGTACCTTGTAACAACCTTTTGAGAAAGCAGAGTTCGTTAACAAGTCTTTACTGAGGTTTTCATGGGGACCTTTATTTTTTCGAATCGTGTACCTGGTTAGAACAAGAAAAAACAAGAGAGCAGTAATTCTAGCTAGACATCCAAAGGTATAATGAACTATAAAAATCAACAGCTCTACAAATAGACCTTATGCAAGATGACGCGACATCAGGCCTTTAGTATGTTGACGTCAAACTAGTCAATTTCACCCCAAAGCCTTGTATTCAAGAAATAGGTGTGAGAATTTTGCGCGTGCAAATCGTGTTCACGAAGTAGTTCTTTGCCTTTGTGGACGCTTTGGGATTTGATTTATGCAAATATTCACACTTTCTTGATTCGAAAGCAAGGCTTGGTGGTGTTTGACACAAACATGCATAAGGCCTTTAGCGTTATCCTGCACCAAAACGAGGCTTGGTGATAATACTTGCTATGTCCATTGTAACGAACATTCCAGTGGATAAACAAGTTAGAACAGATTTGGCTTCATAATTTTTTCTTACCTTTATACCCTAAAAATTTTGATTAATTTTGTTCCTTTAAATAGTTTGCGGCAACTCTTTGCCTCCTCCCGCCTTGTTTAAATGCTTTCTTTTCATTTAGCGGATCATGCATAGTCTTCTTGTCAGTTGTTGCTTCAGAGACAGGTTTTCATCGCAATACTTATCTTTGATATCTTTCAGAATGACGGACATCAAATGGGTGTACCAGGCCCCCCGGGTCCCCCAGGAGAGGCTGGTCTTTACGGCGATTCTGTAAGTGAATTCTCTAATTTCAGCATTGGACTGGTTTTCTGCTTGAGATATCCCTTTTTTTGTCCCTTTGCTGCCTCTTTATCTCTAGCAAAGGCAAATTATAGGAAAGAGATTCACATCTATCTGCGTTAGATGAGTCAAAGGCCTTGTCTACACTAAAACGCATACTTTTTCTTAAACATTTTTATCTTCCTCACACACTAATACAATAACGAGACAGCGGTGTATGTCAATGAAACAGAGGTTTTGAAAACGTTTTCTAGAGTGAGTGTTTTTCAAAACGAAGGTGCAGCGTCTTCATTTGGACGGGCAAAAACGAAGGTTTCGGAAAGCGCTTAACTCGCTGTTTACTTTCAAGTATGCTCAAGCAAAGCTTGTTGATGTTGACGGGTGTTGACGTAGTCTTGCAATTGTGTGGAAGTTTTCGATAAAATGGAAACAAAGGTTTTTATAAACGTACAAGTGGGACAGGGTATAGATACTAGCTTGATGAAGTTGACACAAAATGTTAATGTAAGTTAACCGTTTGGAAGAAGACGGGAAGGTGTGGGTGACTCCAAAGAAATTAAATGTACAAACAATTTTTACCTAAATTATATTTTGTCAGAGGATTAGATAACTACTAAATATAGTCTCATTCCGGTATGTTGACTCAAGACGGTACCTTATTAATGGGCTATAGCTAAGCTTACCTTTGTTAGTAGTAGTGATAGAAGTTGTACAGTATACAAACTCTACAAATGTTGATAACGAGGACCAAGTTAAGCTTCTCTTATGATTTGGTTAACTTTCCCAACAGGGTTTACCCGGCGAACAAGGACCCCCAGGAACGAAGGGAGGCCGAGGAGAATCCGTAAGTGATTGGCTGCATTTCACTTGCGCACGCGCTCTGCCACTTTGCCCTACATGCCCGGCATTCAACACACAGAGCCCGGTTGTTTCATAACCGGTTAATTTTAACAGTGGGTTAAAAAAAATTCAACCAGCTGTATCTTTACAGTGAAAGGTTTGCTCTGCTTAGTTACAAACACTGCTCATAAATTGAACTTTACACAAACATGTTAACCACAAACTTTCACGCCAAACGTGTCCGCTAACGGATCGAAAGAAACACGATTATGGATTAAAAGCTTAACCTGATCGTCATTACAACGGTCACTTTCTTTCCTCTACTAAATAGTTTAGCGAGAAAGCTGAAAAAGCCAGATTTTCCATTGGCTTAACTTTGACAATTTTGTTGACCTGATAACTATACATCATAAGTCAGTTGCAACGGAAAAAGGGAAGCCAATTCAATATCTCAAAGGACTCTGATGTCGAATGATTGTGTTTCTTGCTTCTCGAGACAATAGTTGGTTACCCTTTTACATAGGAACACCGGTTGGTCGACGGTTTGTACAAACCAAAAGGTAGGCAAAAATCCCAAATGAAAAAATCCGTCCAGAAATGGTGTGTACAATTTGCACAACTATTAAATTACCTAGGTTCGGACTATAAAGATGACATTGAATGAAGTTCGAGATACCTCAGTTGAGGAAATTTCGTGGAGTAGGGCTTGCAACTGGTGGAGACCAAGAAATGCTATTTAACTAATTTTTCGTTTGGATATTCCGGCTGGGAATTTTGAACTACCTTTAAGGAAGTTCCGTTTGTTTGGAACATTTTCGGTTGGGCAAACCAAAGTAGTTTTACCACTTAAATTCCAACTGAAATTTGTGGAATTTTCTAGTGAATGGTAAATAACCTGTACTGAGTCACACACATTGACACTGGTTGCAAGTGAAATGAAGGCGCGCCGCAAAACTGTGATTTAAAAAGGTTGTAACACGTTGTGAACGGAGAGAGACCGTATGTTAACTAATAAGAGTTTTTGTTTTGTTTTCTCTCCCCAGGGCCCTCAAGGAGATCCCGGCCCGGAGGGTGATCAAGGGCGCCCAGGCAAAGATGTAAGTTTTGAATAGTTTGCCGTGGCTTGTTCGAACCTAGTCCACTTTGGCAAATCCAAGATGAGAAGTCACCCGGATCAAGGTTTTAAAAAATTGGCAAGCAGAATACCTTAAATTGATTTGTGCTAACTTCTGGCACAGCACTTAATCGGGACATCAATTTATACATCGCACTTTGACCGTTATATGTTCGGGCAAAATAGAAATGTCTAAGTTAGTTCGATGCGACGACGGCGCGAGTTAAGATGTTTAGCTTTACATGTGCCGAATCTAAAGTTAATGAGCTAGAACAATACAAGTTGCTCATTAACATTAGAGAAAATGAAAAGTTATTTTTTGTGTGAGTGTTAAAGATTTGAAAAGAAACTATTTTGACCATCCTTAGGTTTCAGAAACGTCAAAACTTGAAGATGGTCAAGTGAACGAAAGCGTTCGTTTTGAAAACTTTAACACAAAAAAACTTAAGTCTTCCATTTTCATTAACTTTATGTTGAACTCAGTTTTAATTATTAACATTAGATTCGATACTCGTGGATTGACGTTAGAAACGTTCGGTATTGTACCAGCCTCCCTTACAGCACTGCCTTGCGCTAATCGTGGTACGGCTGGCAATTTAATATAATATCTAGCGAGCTTATCGCCCTTACTTGCAGTCATGGCCTGAATTACGAAGGACGCAGCTCAACGAGGTCGGGCCGAAAGCATGTTAAGGCGCATATTGCTGCCGCTATACGGCCCATGCATGACCTCGGAGCACAGCTCCACAGCCAGATAGAATTAGCTGGGTGTCGATTTTGTTGAAGGAGGAAAACCGGAGAGCCCGGAGAAAAACCCTCGGAGTTAGACTGATATTGACAAATCTCAGCCCACATGCGGAAACCAGGACTCGATCCCGGATCCACAGTGGTGGGAGGCACGGGCGCTAACCGCTTGGCCATCCTGACTCCCCAACTCTCAGCATTCAAGCAAACTTTGGTGGGCGCCGGCATGGTTGCTAAACGCGTTTCTCATCCCTCTTGCCAGTTTTGTTATTGCACTTTACAGAACGGACATTTTTCTAAAAATGAAGAACGCACTGATGAAATTGTACTCAAAAGCTCCGAAAAATCTAATTGTAAAGCTTAAAGCTTGTAGTGGGCAGTTTAGGACTAGGATTTTTAGAGTTAGCTAACATAATTGGGACTGACAAGACTAAGAGACGTACCACAACGTTTCATCGGCCCTGCGCGGCTGCAATTAGGACCAGAACAGTTCTATATCGATCGAGGTACCAATGTTCTGTTTTTCTTCCCCTTTTTACACCAACAACAACAAATTTTATTTGCAACTATGAAGTGGGATAGCATAAGTACAGAAATCTTGCAAACAGCAGAGCTTATCGTGGGCGGGAGCTTGGGAGATTATTTTTACACTTTTAGCTACTTGAATTACAAATATTTAGGAAAAATTAAGTGAAAGGAAAGGGGAAAGAAAAGAAATGAAGAAGAAAAACTACAACAATAATGTTCTTCTAAGTTTTATTTTTGTATCAAAAACCCTGGAATGCTTAATAGTTTTTGTGTTTTTAGTATTAATCATTAAACACTTAACAAAAGGGCATCCTCGATCGAGGCTATTTTTATTCACACCGATACAGCTTATCTCATTGTTTGTGGTTAGTATTCCCCAAATATTTTAAGGGCGCGGTAAACTTGCTCATATATTGATTACATAACATTTTGTAATCTCGATTTTTTTTACTTTATCTACTCAAAAAGAGTCTCAACATCAACAAACTCTTCAATGCTACTTGCGTAACAAAGATTGTGCTCGTTAGAATGCAACCCTTGCTCAGTGAATCGATTAAAATCTTCAGAACGATTTCTGGAGGCCATGTTCTCTTCCATGTCTATTTTCTTCAAAGGCTGTTCGTTTGAAGTGGCAAAGTCTTTATTGTCAAATCCGTTTTCGGGAACGTCTTTGGCAAAAATACCATCAGTCATGTTGCCGCACAACTTGCGTTGGTGTTGTTCATACCAATTTCTCTCACCATTAGTAGAAAACAATTCCTCTCTTGTTGCCCCTGACTGCAATTCTCTCTCCAGCTGCTGGTTTTCAAAATGAAGGCGCTGAATATCGCGAATGTGAGCGAAGTTTTTTTGCCGCATGTGCCGGATAAATTCAGTGGCATTTCTAAGAATTTCTGACCTGGAAGATTTATCTGTTCCTCGAAAGATAATTGGAACAGAATCTCGTAGATTCTCAAAGCTCTGTCGAATTCGCTGTCTCCTTCGCTTTTCCAGCGCATTATGGTGAGCTCTCTCGCCGCAGTTATTTGGTTGAACTTTTCGTTTGTTTTTCACTTTTCCTTTCACCCGAGGAGTGAAAGACGCTCTTGGAAAATTCGGAGAATTTCTGGCCTCCATTCTACACTCTTGCTGTAAAGCACGCTTCAGAAAATTTAAAACTCCTTGCCGCGCTGTTAAAAGTTGGGATTCCGACACACTGAAGAAACAATGGATAAATAATTCGTTGTCTAAACGTGGTACACATATTTTCATGCAAGCATAAGTAATATAATTTATTTCGAAACTCTAACACAGACCTAGCGCACCAACCAATTATAATATTCTATAAAGAATGTTTTTTTCGTACGGAATGAGCGCGTTGATTTTTATGCTTTCTTTATTTCTTCTAAGTTTTTTTTTCCTTTTTCATCGACCGTTCTTAGATAAAATTAAAAAGTATAAAGGCTATAAATGATTAGTTTTTTAACTTAAATGTTGTCACCAGCAGAACTGATACTCATTTATACAGTTTAGTCGACTTGGACAAAGTCAGTCAAAGTGTCTTGCTCAAGGACACAACACAGTGGTCTGACCAGGGCTTGAACTTGCGACCCTAGGATTACGAGTCGAACACGCTAGACCGCTCAGCCACTGCGCCGCTGCGGCCATTGCGTATTATGTGAGGATGATAATTACCCAGTATTCTATCCATTTCGTAATTCCTGAATTGATCTAAATGACTAAAAAGGTGCAAATATAAGGAGCAGTTGCGACAATCCTGCATATTCTCTATTTTTTGGAGTTGCCGAGAAACTTTGCACTGCGAGTTAAGTCAAGGAAAAACCTTGATTTACAACTGTGATCTTAGCACTTTATATAAAATAAAATTTAGGTTTGGATAAAGCGGTTGTATAGAGCTATTGAAGGCTGACAGGCTAACTGAGTGAGCCTTTTTGGCCTGGAGAAGTCTCTCAGCTTACAAGAAAATCTCCGTTTTCTTCTTTATGTATTATTCTCAATATTTTCAGGAGACATACAACAGGTTTTTACTTTTTAAGGCTACGTTCACACGGCACCGGTTGAAATTTTAACCGGTCGAAAATTTGCACGTTTAGGCGTTATGTGTACACGGAACCAGCAGAACCGTACAAATATTTAAGTGGCAAGCCGTACATGCAAATATTCTTCCGGCAAAACCGAGGTCAATTTTTTGTCCGGTTTCGTCAAAAAGATACTCGGTACCGTGCAAACACTTCAACCTGGTAAATTATTGCACGGTTAGAGATTTGATGCTTGATGTGCGCATGTTCACGCGGTAAAAGGCTAAACAATAACCGCGGGCTCTAAGTACGATCTCAAATATCCGATCTCGTGTAAACAAAATATATTTTCGGGCAAAAAAGGGAAGGTTCCGTATGCACTGTACTAGTTTTCGACTTGTAAAAATTTAAACGTAACCGGTACCGTATAAACGTAGCCTTAATATTCATGTTTCGACTTTTCTAGTGTCATATTCAGTGGTGCAAAAAATTAATATAGCTCGAATATGTATTGAATAAAATTTCGGTAACAATTTTGATTGAAACAAAGACAAATAGAACAACTGCAGAGTTTAAAGTTTACATGTTTAAATTCAAATTGAGAAAAATTTTTTAGATTTGATATGAATGACTTCTTTGGTCTTAAGTTGGACCTGTGTTGAGGCTTAAACCTTGTTCATAAATAGTTGTGATTATAATAATTATTCTTTTATCTACTTGTCAAGTTAGCCCTAATAGCCTTGTTCTAGAGTTAAACTTTCAAAAGAGTATGTTACCGAAAACGAGGATAGTAGGGCTCTTTTGAACGCAGATAAAAGAACTCCAAAATCGCCACTGGCTGGACTACGGTTATTTAACACAACACGTAATTCAGTCTTTTTGGTAAAGATCTCATTTTTGCCTAACATGTAGTTGGTGTTAGCAGGTACGCCAAATTATTACACACCATGGAACTATGGTTGCTATTTCCCATGCTGGCTTTCTGCTTGCCATTAAGTGACTGATGGCCATTCAGGGCAATAGGTCATTTCCGAATTACGCTCGACTGCATACAAACAAAACCTTCAAGTTTAGGTGCTCACCTTTTCATATATTTGCTGTATTTTTCACTAATTATAACCTCGGCTTGAAGGTTTTGTTTGTGGAGTGAAGTGTAATTCGGAAACTGCCTATTTATGTCAATGCTGTTTCATGTTTTACCAATATAGTTTAAAACGTTAAATTTTAAAACTGTCACTGTTTTTTAGGGTCCCGAAGGAGACGAAGGGCCGCAAGGACCTGTGGGACCTCCAGGAATGAAGGTACGATTGGAGTATTTCTTTTTTCCCCATGATAGCTTGTTTAGAGTTTCACCTTGCTTGTCCAAAGCTTATAACCACGAAACAAGTCACCAAAAACATATCGACTTTTGAATAAGTTTATAGACCTTATTTATAAATGGGGACGCTTTAATATTTTTTCTCTCTGTTCAAATTAGCCTGGCCAGCTAAACTTTCAAAATAATTTTTTACCAAAGCGAGGCTTGGTAGGCTAACTTGAATGCAGACAAAAGAACTTTAAATTCGCCGCCAGTTATGAACAAGGTATATAACTTTTTTAGGATGTGTGGATTGAAATTAGTGTTGTAAAAAAGAAAATTCTAATTATATCCGTGCCTGTTACCCTGTGAATAGCGTGCCATAGAAGTACGAAAAAGCTACAAAATGGTCGACTTGAATTTTGTTTTTCTAGGGAGAGCGAGGTCATCGTGGTGGCTATGGAAGGCCTGGAACAAAGGGTCCAAAAGTGAGTAAAATGTGCCTTTTTTTCTTTGAGAACCACTACAACAATACTATCGATCTATGAATCTATAACTGTTATCTTGATGTTGAACAATCCATTTTTAAGGCTCTTTCTTTGAGAACCACTGCAACAATATTATCAATCTATGAATCTATAACTGTTATCTTGATGTTGAACAATCCATTTTTTAATGCTAAGCTCCTTCTGATCCGTGACGCCTTAGTGCCATTTTACTGGCTGTTTCCATGTCCTTAGTACGCATGTGCTATTCTGCTGATTTCTCATCACAAGCATCCCACAATCGCAACGCTTTCATTCTTGTTTATATCGTTTAGTGGTTTTAACCTAGTTCGAAATTGCTGCTCACGGCTCTTCAAACTCCTGCTTGAACTATTTTTAGGGTTAAGTAGAACCAAGTGTCATTTTACTGGCTGTCTCAATGTCATAAGCACGTGTCTGCCACACTGCTGAATACTTGTTTAAACAAGCTAGAACAGATTGCAACCCTTTGCTAAGTCAAAACCTGGCACGGCAAGCAATTTTATTCATGCTATACCAAAAGTTCGATGTAATCTAAACGAGTCTTTATTCTTGACTTATCTATGTCCTACCAGCACCAAACAATATCTTAGATTCTACCTAGTTTCTAGGTATTTTATGGAAAACAGTTGTGGATACTTTACAAGTATGATTTGATCTCTTCGGTTTTCTCTTATTATATGTAAGTTAAAAGGCCTTAGCTTTTGATACCATTTGCTTGGAACTCAGAACACAGTTTGTGTCTGTTCACTGCTAGCCGATTTTTCAACCTAGATGCTAAGCACTCATTATTAATTTCATCATTGAGGGCGCACTGGGACACCGAGGACAAAAAGGAGAAAAGGGATTCCAAGGGGAGAAGGTATCTGCATAGAATGTGTAATACTGATATACTGAGTTGAAACGAAAGGAATAAAAAAAACATGGGTTTGACTGAGGAAGGATGTGTACAGAATATAAACTTCCTCAAGACTTGGGATGATTTTCTCCAAACTGCTGTCACAAAAAATTTTCTTTACTCAGTTTGGAATCTCTTACCCGAACTCACTTTGATATCATCAACGTATGATTTGTTAGTACTTATTAAGCTTGGGACCGTTTAGAAGCTGACCTAGAACAGACAATAGTAAAGCACATTAATTTGTTGATGCCCTACATGCCAGACGGTACAATGGGCATGATTGACTGATTGACTCATTAAGCCGCAGTAGATCGGGTGAAAGTATGAATCTTCAAACTTATGTAGTACCAGATTTGAGCGCAAAATTCAAAGTGGATTTGAGCTATTTCTTAACAAGTATCACCGTTTTCTAAAAGTTATGTCTGAAAGATAAATTTATGTCCCCAAATTGGTATGCGTTTCTTAGCAAGCCAGGCGGTTTGGAGCCTCTATAGAGTCATTAACTTGAGCGGCTCGAATTAAAATATCATCGATTTTTTGTTATGGTTGTTATTATTGTCAGTCTAATAATAATGATAATAATAATAATAATGATAATAACAATAATAATGATAATAACAGTAATAATTATAATAATAATAATAATAATAATAATTATTATTATTATTATTATTATAATTACTTTTATTACTATTATTATCATTGTTTTTTTATTGTTTTTATTAATCATTGTTATTTATTTCACTATTGCTCTTTTTGTTTCTTATTATTGCTGGGTTTATCGTAGGGTATGGTTGGTGCCACAGGAGAACAGGGACCTAACGGAGAGACTGTGAGTATCGTTCCCCAAACAGGGTTCTGTAAAAGTACAGTTATCCCATTTGGAATATCGGTTAACATTACAAGATTACGGAGACAAGTTGTGTAGTCTCGCCGTACTAACGTTTAGCTATTTTAGTAGAAAATGATAAACAAACTAACTACCACAACATTTAACTTAGTTGAACAGGAAAAGATCCCTTTACCCTACCAACCCCAAACAGTTCAACTGAGTGTTGCTCGACCTTACTTTTCCTGTTTGCGTCCTTAAGGGTCCACAAGGGAGTCAAGGAAGCCAGGGGGAGGACGGACAGCAGGGACCAAGGGTAACGTACATTAATTTTGTCTTTAAGATAATTTCATCAAGTATGAAGAAACACTTAAACCGGATACGCTAGGAAATTTTATACGCCGATCGCTGCGATTGACAAAATTCGCTTAAATTCGTTTGGTATGTCACCAATTGCGTTAGTAAATTTCGCTGATAGTAGTGACTGGCGCATTAAATTGCCCATATCTAGCATAAAAACTAGTGATTAGATACGTAACAGTTCGCAGGCTATCAAATTCCCTGCGGTCGGCGTTTAAATCTCCTAGTGTGTCCCCGGCTTTAGGCAAAGAAGACGTGAGCGAGGTCGGACTTTTTTTTGACTATGGTTTGATTGTTCGAGTTTTGCTTGGACTCATGCGTAACGTACTTTGTCGTCAAGACGATTTTATATACTATTTTTACACAGTTCTGGGTAGAAGAGAGCATGGGCCGAACTTTAAGTCCATAACAATACTTTCGGACAGATCAACAACTGTGCACGCTTTTTTAGCAAACATTAGTGACATC
The DNA here is from genome assembly GCA_026413305.1 of Hydrozoanthus tunicans. Classification (NCBI taxonomy): domain Eukaryota; kingdom Metazoa; phylum Cnidaria; class Anthozoa; order Zoantharia; family Hydrozoanthidae; genus Hydrozoanthus; species Hydrozoanthus tunicans. The sequence continues at coordinate 5,858 of JAOBAT010097002.1, read as the reverse complement.
GAGTGCCCAAAGATAACTCAAGTATCTCTACGGTTAAATGGATCTTGACTTCTTGCTTCTAATCATCGGAATTGATTTAGGACAGTTAAGACAGCATTGCTAGATATAACAATAAGAAATCTTCTAATACATACATGATACACGAGATCGATCTATAGATATATGTACGGTTTTGGCAGTAAATGCAATATATTACAACATTTGTCAGTTGCTTGATTATTATTACCTAATCATAAGCAATTTACCTGGAACACAAGAAGATTGGCCAGGTTAACCCAGTTGGTAAGGTGCGGGAGGCCTGGGTTCGATTCCCGGTGCCGGACTTTCACTCAAGGTTTTAAAATAACTGAGAAGTGCTGCCTTTGCTCTAACATCTGCAAATGGTTAGACCTTCGTGTCTTCTCAGATAAGGACGTTAAAGCGTAGACCCTCTGAGTCCAATAATTGGGTTGTAAAACTTGTTGGGTTCTCCGACTACCCAATGGTACTGAAACTTAATAAATAAAGAGCTCCAGACTAATGACAATATCTACGCAAGATTAATTCTTACTACAATTCTTTATATACATATTGACAGGGCTCGCAAGGACCTCGAGGACCCGATGGACCAGTCGGACCAAAGGTAAAGGAGTCGGTATTGAAGACCTTTATGGCTAGAAATCGGTGATCGTTGAAACCTAATCCTGATGATGCAGTGCAAACATTGCATCAATACTGAGAGAAGCTTAAAGGCCCTATAAAGCTTTAGTTTTTTTTACTTCTTTGTTTAAAAGTTGTCATCTAAGAACTCAAAATTCGAATAACCAAAGAGATTTCCACGTCTAAGTATGCTTTTTAAACAAAAAAGATTGCAGTGTAAATTTTGACCTAGCAGCAGTGAGTCGTGTGGATTTTGTTGAAAAAATTTCATATCTATTAAAAGGATGAGAAAATTTATGTTTCAAACAATTTCAAGGCGGGAATAATTGCTTAAAGTTATAACAATGTGACTATTGTAGGCAGAATCCAATGCTTTAAGACAAAAAAACGGATGTCTCTGCCTCATGCTACGTCATAATCCTCCAGCTACGTCAGCGTTGCACGCTTCAAGCCTAAAAAATGTAACAGAAACAGCGAGAAAATGTTATATTTTCTTAAATTACTTTTCATTAAGGATTCTACTTTTCATGTTGAAATTTAAAAAATTAGTTTTATAAGTACTTTAAACACTACTTTGAAACGCTCAATGAAGCTCTTTACAGAAAACCAGACAAGATGTAAACCTTCCAATTTCTCAGTTTTTCTTTCGGACGGACATCTATTAAGGGGTCGGAACAAAACAGTCTCGCTTGAGTTTCTAGACAAAAATAGACCACGCCTGACGTAACGTGTTCTATTTTTTGTCAAGAAACACAAGCGAGGTTCTTCTATTCCTTTTAGAAAATAACCTCTCCAGTCCACTCAGAAGAAAAATCACGTTCTGTGAGGTGGTTTCTATTCAGTTATTAAAACGGAGCTATGCCAATTACAGCGCACGTTATCTTGGGCTCATTTTTTAATTAAGAACAACGCCCTTGTAAGATAGAAACTTCTTTAAGTTTGAGCTGCGTTTTTGGCATCAATAGTATCTAATTTTAACGGCTTGTTCCTTAAAGGTTTGTATTAGAAACTTTTGACTGGTTTTTATATACTGTTCTGCTTTCTGATGGTTATTGACACTGACTGTTTTATACCCACAGGGTACCACTGGAGTTCCCGGGCCACCCGGAGTATCCGGGGCCGTAGGACCAAGGGTGAGTTATAACTCCGTAAAATCTAGTACTTAGCCTTGGTAAACTAAGCATCAATTAGTACTTTGCAGTAAAAACCCGCGTATAAGAACCTGAAATTTAAGAACCTGCTAAAATTGTCATTCTAAACCCCCTTTTCTTAACCCTAGAAGGTCTAAGGTCCTAAGGCATGAGGGAGAAAATTTGAAACCCCTCCCCCCCCTCGATTTTTTTTTCGGATAAAAAACTCGTTATTTTACCAACTGCCAAAAGCTTCTACACAACTGTTCTTTGATTAATAACACATCTTTTGAACCTAATTTGATGACGTCATCATAGGAAACCACGAAACATCGTCAACAACTGCGAAATCCATCCATTTGAATTTAATAAGAGTCGCGTGACCAAGAATCAACCAATCACAGTGCACGTTTTGTTGAGTGAAAGTCTAGGTGTATAACAATCTCATTTTGTTCTAGTCTTGTGAGGTTAAACGTTTTGTCCGTAACTGCTGTAAGAGAAACTTAATATTTCATCACTGTACTAGTTAACTGGTCGGAATAAAGGCATTAAGTCGAGAAAGCGTTGTCTAAGGAAAATATCATGCATTAAATTTAAAACACGGAGTGCTACTAAGTGATTTCTTACCGCTTTCCATTTTGTGTTTCAGGGCGACCCAGGACCGGCCGGACGCTTGGGCAAGCAAGGAGAGATGGTAAGTGAGGGTTGCCTTTTTTGGGCATGTAGTAAGGTGTGTATAATACGTAACTTTGTCTGTTAGAAAATCTTTTGAAATGAAGAAAATTGTCGTTTGTTTCATTGAAATAACTATTTTGGTTGCTGGGGGATATTAAGGTTTTTTAAATATGCAAATTACCGAAGTTGTGACGTGAAAGCGAATATTGCACATAGGGTAAAGAATTGTGACAAAAAGGGGGAGGCTTCAAGTGCATTTAATTTTCTTTACTTCGAAAATAACCCCCGATAACATGCTGTTCGTTTGCCTTGAAGGGTGCAGTAGGCCAGGAGGGTCCCCGCGGGACTCGAGGAGATGACGGAAGACCTGTGAGTAGTCAATGATTGAAAGATACTACCGAATGAAAGGTTATAGTAACGTTGATCATAAAAAGTCGATTTATAGTGATCCTGTGAAGAAGAAGGTTAAGAAGAAGAAAATGATGACGAAGAGAAAGAAGAAGAAGACGACGACGACGACGCCGAAAAAGAAGAAGAATTGTAGTACTAGTAGAAAAAAGAAGAAGAAGAAGAAGTAGATGAAGGAGATGAAGAAGAAAAAAGGGAAGAAGACGATGGCGCCGTAAAAGAAGAAGAAGAAGAAGAAGAACTTTAGTAGTAGAATAAAGAATATAGAAGTAAATGAAGCAGAAGAAGAAGAAAGCTAACCCAAAAAATATAGATTGACATTTAAAAGAAATTAATTTGACACACATTTAGCTCTTTTAGGGTCGACGGAGTTATTGCCTATCGTTTTCAGGATAGGTAAATTTTCGAGGTTTGGTGCCTATTTCATATGTATCTTATCCAAGGCAGTACGGTAATATAGAAGTATTCATGCTCTACTTTGAATTTGTTGCGCTCAGCTAATACGTTTCTATCTGCAAAGCGATGTTTAACTGTACGGTTTTTAAACTTTAAAGCAATTCTCTTTATCCGTTATTTTGTAGGGGGTTCGTGGCCCACGAGGAGCCCGCGGAGAGAAGGGAGAACAGGTTAGTGTACCAACTGTATTTGTTGGATAAGGTATTAAGCTTGGTTTGACTCTAATAATCCCATATGAATTTATCTAGCTCAGAAGACAGCGGTAACTAGAGGGTCATGAGTACAAATAATTTTGCTATTTTGTTTTACTTCTCTCTTGTTGTTGTTTTACTTCTTCTTCTACTTCCATGTTTAAATTTTGTACCTGAAGTTGGAATCAAAAAGGAAAAACATTGCCTAAGTCAAATGTCCAACGTCACATGTTCCGGCTTCCTCGCTTTGGGTAACACATTTTTTTAATTTTATTGACTTAAGAACGAGCTAGGCTAACCGGACAAATTTGAGGAAGACGAAAAAAATATAGAAATCGCTGCTACTTATGAGAATTGTGTTGGAAAAATTATATTCTTGTAGCTATTTTACTTTATATACGGATTATTACGGTACAAGTAGAAAGTAAAGGGATCCTCAGCTGTACACATTCTTGGTCACAAATGCAAATTTTATAAGTTCAGCAGCTCCAACTGGGTAATTCTGCACATTATTCTAATGTAGTAATTAATAGTAATTAATGATCGTACTTAGTAACAGGAAGTTTTGGTATTCACAAGATAACTCCAATAAGGAGTTACTTGCATTGACAGAGGTGCCAGGAAAGTCCCATTTTTAACAGTGAACGTTTTTTTGCAGAGGTGCTACATGGTTCTGTACTGTTCTCTGCGTAGTGCTCCATTTTTCTCTCTCTAGTACTTTCTGTTTTTCACCTGTTCTCTTTTTTCATTCACTTAGGTATCTCTTTATATATCAACTAGACAGTCTATTTATATCATGTTTGTACACTCTGATGAGAATTCGATCTTTAGATTAAATTACCAAATGAGCTTGGCCGCTTTGTTTATCGGGCAGGAAAGCCACCCAAGATGAATCTCAATCTATAGAATCTCTAAACAATGAGTCATAACACCAAAGAGGCCTACCTAGTCCCGTGAGAAATTCTTAAATTGTCAGTTTGGTCTTAACACGAGTTCATGGGGTCAGCTATCAGATTTGAATCTAAAGTGAAATTATCCATTAAATAAAGATATCAAAATACAATATTGTCGAGCTCGTGTCGTTACACTAACACCAAGCAATGGGCTTGATCATTTTCACGGTTTGACTTTCCCGTGCGCCGCCATTTCGGTTGCAGTGCCAGACCCCCTCTCGTCCATTCCTATTGTATTCATTGAGAGTGGAGACTAGCAATACAACCGAAACACGTCACATTTCAAAATGGCGGCACGCGGGAAGTTCAATCCTTTGAAATGAGCAAAATACATTGACTGGCGTTGGTTACATGCACAAAATTATCAAATTTGAGCTGCTTAAAAAGTTGTATTTTAGACCAAGATTGCTATACAGCCGAGAACCCTTTTAACGTTTGAACTGGTAGGGACGAAGTACAGACCTTGTATGCCCAACTGTATCGGTTCTCTGCAGTATTTTTAAGTTAGCTTTTCTCATATATGGCAGCGAATACTACATCTAAGTATAGGCAAAGGTAGATAATTAACAGAAACAAGTAGTTCAATGGAGGGTTTTTTGGGGAAATGTCTAGTGTCTAAGGTAACCAAAGGTTTTCTAGTTACTCTGAAAATGAAGCCAGCATTTTAAATCAAGTTAACTGTTACACCATAATCGTTCGTTGTATACGTTAAAGCTAGCTAAATCCTTTCTCGAGCCTAAGTGGCTCATAGGGCCGGCGCTTATCCCCGATTTCTGTAGTGTTGAGCGTACGAGAGTCTTAGACTCCCCCTGGACAGGACACTAATGTATCGCAGGTTAGCTCCTAGCAGAACTGGTACTCATTTATACAGCTGAGTTGACTAGAACAAAGTCAGGTAGAGTGTCTTGTTCAAGGACACAACACAGTGGTCTGACAGGGGCTCGAACTTGCGACCTTAGGATTACAAGTCAAACACACGCCGCCCATGTTGTATACGTTCTATAAAGGGTCTTTCCTAGGCTGATAGCATATCACTGATTTCGTTTACAGGGCTCACAAGGCCGAGCCGGACCACGTGGAGATGCTGGACCTTCTGGGGCTAAAGTAAGAATATTTTTACACCGCTTTTACTTTTGATACAAAACCATTATCCGGCTAAAAAGTTTTGATTGACTGATGTAGGGGTGGCTTTTCTAACTTACCGTGGTCGATTTGCTTTACTCGACGCGGTAGAGAACAATGAAAAAGATTCTCAGGCAGACATCAATAACATATTATATGACAAAAATGTGCACTCGCTTGGCACACGCTAATAGTGTTGCACATACAAGAATAAGGGAATAAAACAGCATCGCGCGTGTTTCTAGACAATTTTAGAAAATGGTTATGACGTAAGAGGACACGAG